>WAAG01002308.1:0-24071 GCA_013390105.1 Tichodroma muraria | reverse complement strand
TTTTGCTAAATTATATATATTATTTTTTTTTACTAAGGGTGAATGTCTCCTTATTTAATTAACTGAGTAATAGATTTAAGTTAACTTTAATTAAATGGAGTATTTGTTTTAAGTTCTCTGTGGACTGCTGCCAAGCAGGAAACTTCAATGTATTTCTTTGCAAAAGCCTGGCATAGGCTGTGGTGAGTTCTGTGAGCTGGGAGTTAAAGCCTTCTAGCTGGAGAGGTGGAATTTCCTTTTTCAGGGCAACTGACTATCCTTCCTCCCCTGCTTGGGGGGCAGGATGGGCCATGCCTGCTTCTGGGAAAGCTCTTGCTGGGACCCCAGTCCCAGCTGGCTGGGCACCAATTGGTGCTCTCCTGACGGAAGGAGGGAAAATGTCTGCCTCCTGCTTTGGGGAAAACAAAGGATGAGCTAATGCCCTGGCACAAACGCGGGTTCCCTTCCATGGGAACTTGCAGCTCGTTGTTTGAGGACTGATTTAATAGCAGAAACATGCTGAATCCTGACAGCCACTGTGGGTGCATCACCCGTGAGCTCTGGGTGCTCAGGCAACATTTCACACCCAGCTACTGGGGTTTTACACTACAAAAACCCACTAATTTACTGGGTGAAGAGGTTACACACACATAGTGTGTGCACTTGTGGTTACTTTTGCCTGTGATTTAATATTGCATCATTTGAAAGCAAAGGAGTTTTCTGAGTACCACTGTAACACCTGGAGGCTGTGAAGTTTTATGTGAAATTCTCCATGTATGTCTTAAATAAATTAGCATCTTAAGTGAGTTTTGATAGTCTTGGTATATGAAAGAGGCAAAAGAACATTAGGATAAAGGAGAGAAAAAATGGGAGTGGAAACTTCAAAGTGGTGTTTTCTTGTGTCCAGGTACCTCGAATAATTTGTTGTCATTGAAGGTACATAGGAATTATACTGAAATGATAACAGTGGGGGTTGGTTTAGGACAAAACAAAATGCTGGTGGATTAAGTGCTAACACAGACATGTACTGTGTTATTTCACTTGATAACATCAGTTTCGGTGATGACTCTGTTAACACAGGTGAGGAAACTGCTGCTTGTGTACTCAGAAGTGCCGAGTGTTTGGAAGCACTGGTGTAGCTCAGTGTTTCTGTTCTAATCCATCAGGAATAACAGCTTATCCCCTTTCAGTTTTCCTTGTGTCTCACTTAAGAGGAATTAATTGCTCTTGGAGGTCACTTGAGTGACCTACTGGGGTGAGAACATGTGGAGAGAGCCATCCCCAATGGTGTGAAGGGGGATGCTGGAGGGATGCTCACTGTGATCCCTCAGCTGAAGCAGCTGCTTCCATCCCCTAAAGCAGCTCGTGCCACAGAGGGCTGAGAAAGGCTGAGGCATGTTTTTCAATCTACCTGAATTTATCTTGTTTTATTAATGAGGATAAACAAAAGGTTGGGACATTCCAAAATGAAAAAATACATCATCCTGTTGCTTTCACTGTGTTTTCTGGTGTACCTTACCCTGGTTTTTACAAGAGGTGCTCAGATAAGCCATGCTGGTGAAGGAGGCCCCTTTTGGTCTTAAGCATGTAATATTTTTTGTAGCATGAAGCTTAGCTTGTTGCTAGTGAAGTTTTTAGTTTCAATTAGCTGCTGATAATGATTATGGAAAGAAAATCAGAAAGTGTGATATGTCAACACCTGAAAACGCAGCAATTCCGCAGCTGAGAGAGAGAGGAGAGTGACAGTAAGCTGGAGAACATGAAATCAGGACATAGTCTGTTAGTGTTAAGCTCACCAGGTTTGTCCTATAAGCCAAACACTAGATGGTGAGTAAAGCGATTCAATGGAAGCATGGGCTGAAATGGCAACAGCAGCATCTTCCCTGGGAGAAAGGGAGCAGACAGGAGGGCAGGTGGACACTTGCTGTGATGGTTTCAGGGTTTTTTCCATCCGTAGGGGATATTATTTTCTGCCAGTGGGAAAACTTCCCAGCAGCAGCCTGTGCATGGTGGAGGCATCTGTCTGATGCCTGCACTGAGCAATGCCCTCCTGTTCCTGAGCTTGGGAGGGGCCCTGAACGCTGGGATGTAGGACAGTCCTCTCTAGGGTTTAGACTCCTGTTGAGCCTAGTTCTAGAGAGGTAGTCACGTGGCAGGAGCTTGTTGCTGCTGGGCAAAGGAGGAAATGTCAAGGCTTTTCTACCAAGACATTGGTACAAAGCTCTCCTCTGTCACTGGGTAAATGCCCCTCGCACACTTTGTTAGAAGTGTGTTCTCTGCCCTGCAGCAGGCAAGATAAATGCAAACACGTTTTAATCTTGACAGTCTTAGGTAATTTTTTTCCATTGCTGTGGATTTTTAAGAGACTGCTGGGGAGCCAGGTAGGTTAAGGGATTAAGTCCTGGCATTGCAGCTCGAGGCTTTCCTGAGCTCTTTAATTTTCATGAGGGTGAAGCTTCTCCCTGGAGCTGTGGGAAGAAACTCCTATTGGAGGCTTGCTGATGGCCATCCACATGACTGCTCCAAGGTGGAGAAATGTTACTGCTCTTTGATTGTGAGAGATTTGTCCCTGGGTTAAATGTGTGCTGGCCTTGTGCTATACAGAATCACAGAATGGTTTGGGTTGAAAAGGAGCTTAAAACTCATCCAGTTCCACTCCCCTGCCATGGGCAGGGATACCTTCCACTGGACTAGGTTGTGCCAAGCCCCATCCAACCGGGCCTTGAACACTTCCAGGGATGGGGCAGCCACAGCTTCTCTGGACAATCTGTGCCAGGGCCTCACCATCCTCACAGGGAAGAATTTCTTCCTAATATCCCGTCTAATCCTGCCCTCTGTCGCTGTGAAGCCATTCCCCCTTGTCCTGTCAGTGCATGCCCCTGTGCAGTACAGCCTGTCCAGGGAATACGGGTGCACTGGGGCACCACCAGGCTGCAGCTTGAGTCACGTTTCATGTGAACATTGTCTGCAGCCTTTTTACAAAAGCATCATCTGATTTTAACAGTTTGGTCTCTTATTTAGAGANGTTGGTGCCAAAAAATTGATGTACTTTTTAATAGCGAAAGAGGCAAAGAGAAAGCGAGAGAAAAAGAAGCGGGATGGTGGAGGGACAGGGGGAGAGTGACAGGGGTTAGGTGGAATGTCATCACCCATCCGAGGGTCCCAGCAATGGCTCGTTGCTCCCCCCATCTGCCCTTCTTGGTGCTGAGGGTCCCACATCGCGCTGCCACGCTGCAGAGTGGAGAATCCCGTGGATTAATGGATGTTTGGGCCAGGTGGGAAGGCCCAGGTGCCTCCCTGGCAGGGCCGCTTTGACACTGTCCCCTGCAGCACTGAGGGTCTGTGGCATCATCCCTGGTGCCGGGTCTGGGGATCTGGGGACCCCTTTGGGGGGCCTCTGATGGGCCCTGACCCCCCCTGCTGTCCTGCCCAGGGCTGTGGCTTCTCCCTGGGTGAAGGGCCCCTCAGCTGAGCTCCTCTGCACAGGGAGGATGGGTGTTCACTGCCCCCCCAGAGGCTTCTCTACCTCCCCAAAACCTCCCTCTCCCCACCCTTTGGTGTGAGGGTCTGTGTGAGCCTGGCAGCTGATGAGCCCAGGGCTGGGGCTTCCACCCCAAGGTGCTGAGCTTGATCCCCCAGTGAATGTACCCAGTTCCTGAGTTTTATCTTATCTTCACCAGGAATGGTCCCAGGTGTCACTCTGAAGGCTTTTTGAGGGTTGGTGGTATTCTGTGCAGCTTTTGTAATGCACTTCTAAAAGTCCTTCATTAACATGTTTAAGTAAAAAACTATGTTATTTCAGTCTCTGATGCTTAAAGGGGAGCTTGGCAGAATATTTAAAATCTGTCTTGTAAAATAAGCCACACACTCAGTTTATCCAGCCTCAGCAAATTAGACCCAACCTTTTTTCTTACCTCTTAATCTTCTGAGCTGAGCTAGGTAATGGGATCATAGTTACTAGAGCTTTTGAAAGTTAGATTGAAGGCTGCTTAGTCTGTAAAAGCTGCATATACACAGAACATCTGAACTGTGTTTACAGGGAAATATATGTTAGAATGAGTGTAGCTTTTAAAATTTATCCTTTTCTCCAGGCTTTGGGAGCAGCCTTTGTCCTAAGGGTTCCCCTGGGACTTTTCCTGAGGCTTTTGTTGGAGAATCAATCCCGTTCCTGTGGCTATTGGCCACAGTGTAAATCACATATTTGCACTGAAATGAAATCCATGCCGTCTGTCCCATACATCCCCCACTGTGGGGTAATAATAAGATTTCCATTTCTGGGACTTTTGAACTGGTTCATCAGAGATGAAGCAATATTTTTACTGTTGAAAAACTGGGGGGAAGGAGAGGAGGGACCTGCAGCATTGCAGTTGTTTTCTGTGCAGAGGCTGGGTCTTGGCTTGAGGGTGTCAGGATGTACTGGGATATGTCTTCAGGCTTAATTGCTTGGCACAGTTGCAGGATAGAGAACTTACTGTAATGAAGGCAGTAAAACTTCATCCACAGAAAGCCATCTGCCAGGAGTGGCCAGAATCAGTTGGGACTCAATTACCCAAGCTTGGAACAAGGGAGAAAGAAGCCAGAGGAGGAGTTGAAACAGACATGCTTGTCCTGCTGTTGCTGGATGATGGATGCAGATAACCAAATGTGTCACAAGGGTCAGCTTCCAGATGACTCTATGGCTGAGGGATGCTTTACCTCCTGGTGCATTAGTAGCAATGCTTGTGTCTGTAATTCAGCATTTTGGCAGCAAACATTCAGCTGACACCAGCCCATCATGGTCTGGTTTTGAGAGGAGTGTGAATCTGAAGAACATCTAAGAGAAAACTGCTTTGGGCTGAGCCAGACGTGGCCTTCAGCTCTGTTTGAGTCTCACGTGGTGTGTGAAAACAGGACCAACACCCCCAGGATTAGGAAAATAAAAAAGGTGCAGGCAATTCCTGTGGGGATGGGAACTCACATTGCAGGGACAGAGCTGTTGCTGGTCCTGTCTGGGAAAATCTCCCATCACCATTGCACAAGTGGGCAGATGGAGGGTGGACTTGGGGCTTGGAGGTGTAATTTATGAGATATTTGCAGCTCTGTAGCTGGTGAGTTTGCTCCCAAGGAAGGTTTCTTAGATACACTGAAACCATCATTGCTCAAAGCTCTTCTAAATCATGCCATGGGTGGAGGGGCTTGCTTGGAGGCTCTAGGAGCCAATGTTGGCCAATCAAATTAGCAATCTTCAATTTTAATCTCTGGTAGTCTGGAAAAAGGAGATGAGTTATTTTGTTTGTACTTCTGGTCTTCTGAAAGTTTAATTTATAGCACACTGAAGTAAATGAACTTTAAATGCTTTGGATCAGAATATGAAGTCTGATGTTCTCTAAATCTCTGTGGTCTCTAGAGCTTATAAGGACTTGCAGTTGAAAAAGCATGGGAGGACAAATAGGACATTTTGCAAAATGCATTAAAAAAAACCAGCCAAGCATTAGAAAACAAACTGGGAGTTTCTGGTTTGTAGGCTGAAGAGTTCTCCTTGGTGACAGTTCACAGGCTAGCTCTTAAGGAGGGTTTGCAAACCCACTTAGTTTAAGAAAGGCCATAAAAAGCAGGAAGAAAATCCAGCAAAGAAAAGCAAATTAGGCACTGAAGGGGGGAAATTTGAACTGATCTTGAATTTGACAACTGGGAAGAAATCCATACGGTTCTGGGTTTCTGAGGGTGAATGTGTGAGTATTTTGCACAAAGCAAAGCCTTGCAGAGGGCTCACAGCCTTTGAAAAGTAGGAGACTGAACTCTGGCCTGGGAACAGCTTTTTGGGCTACAGGAGGAGCCTCTTGATCCCTATGGATGCTGCTGGGTCACCTGTGGCATTGTAGCATGGCTGAGCAGAGGAAAGGTGAGCTGCCACCACCAGGAACATCCTCCTCCCACAGGGACAGGGAGGTGCTGGCAATTGGGGATGCAGAGCAGTGCAGGAAGGGCTCTGTTTCTCCCTTCCATCAAGGGCCTCCTTTTGGAGAGTGCCCAAGCAATAAGTTTTAGCTTTATAGCAGCATTTGGTCTTGATGTACAAATTGCTGAGCTTAACAGGGACAAAGGGGTGACGCTTTACAAATGACCTTGGATTTAAGCAAGTCCATGGAGATGATGGTCTGGAGGTCCTTTGCTGGAGGAGGTTTCCATTCTGGAAACAGCCACCAGTCCCGTGCTCCCCAGCAAAGGTCTGGATGGCACCAGCGTGCAGGAGCACATGAGGTCACAGGAGAGGACCCAGCCCTCTCCCCCAGCCACCCTGGGCTGAGTGTGAATCTGAGCCACGACGCCCAGATAAATAAAGGTGATGGCTTTCTAAAGGCATCGCCCTCAATGCTGCCAGCCATATGGGCCATTGCTTTTATCCCAAAAAATGTTTATGATCCTTCTTTTCCTCTCTGTGCCATGGCTGAGTGTTTTCTTTATTTCCCTTGAAACAATATTCTAAATCTGGGAATTGGGAACCCATAGCCTGCTTGTGTGTGTGTATATATATGTTATTTTTTAATTTTTTTTTTAAAGAATATAAATTGGGGAACAGTTAAAATTATATTATTCCTGGCAGCAAAATTCCTTTTTTAATAGACAATTTGAAGTTATTAGGTTGGAAGCAGTTTTCCCCAGGTGTTTGTGCATGTGTGGTGTAGAGGGAACTGTGCCAAGAAGGCTCCGGGCAGCTTCTGAGGTGGGGGAAGTTGCTGGGAGCTTGCTGAAGGTTGCAGGTTTTCAGTTGATGGTAGGGAAAAAACCTGAAAGGCACCATCTTTTGGTTCTTGACTAAGCTTGGTTTTGTCAGTGGACGTTTTGCCTTAGGAATAACTGAAGATTTGGGTTTTCAAGATCTTTTTCTAGCAGGATCTGGTTTTTTACTTGTCTTAACTGTTTGTTTTTACAAGGTTTGTGAGCGCCAGTGCGTTCTCCCGTGCACCAGGGATAGACATTTGTTTCTAATTAGAATTTATTGGATTATTTTAGTCAAAAATAAGCTTTGTATCAGAGCCCCACAATATACACTTCATTATTTGTTCACAGGATGGTGTTTTATTTCCCTGCCTGTTTTTTTATCAGCCTCAATCTACTGAAAAGCTGGTGGAAGGCAGCTCTGTTGGGGAGCTGCCCTAGAACAAATTAAACCAGGTTAAACAGATTCCAGCCTCTTACACAGCGTCTATGTCTTTCATCGGTCCAGGCATGTTTGTGACTCACATAGCTGGAAAAAGCAGCCAACCTGTGTCCATGGGCTGTGTCCAGCTTCCTGCTGCTTTTCCCAATTGCTGGAGTTGGCTCCTCTCCCCATACTGAGTTTTTGCAGGTAAAGCCTGGCTCAGGTGACATTAGCTGTAGGCATTGCTTGGTTTATGGGTGTGGATGGGACTGACTAATAACACACCCATATATGTGGAATTCCATGTGTGTGGAATAACACATAGGTAATGTTTGACATTGGTAAAATGGTAGAATAATGTGGAAAATTTGTGGTTTAATGGCATCTGAGTTCTGGCTTGAGGTCATATGACAAAAAGATTTCCACAGTTTACCTTGGGACTTAAAAAGCAAATGGAAATACGAATAGCAAGCTGAACCCTTGACTGATGTGTTTCTCACACTGTAAATGACTGATCTTATTTGGGGAGAAAACCTCACTAAATGAATGTGGATCTGTGTGAACAAGGGTAGCTGCAAGTGAAAATCCCAGGACTGGTCCCTTGGCCTCCCTTGGCAGGTGTTGCCCAACTTCCATGTGGAGCTGCCTAGCATGGGTTTATCCTGTTTTGCTGATAGAAATAGAAGGAATGGCCCTAAAGTCAGGAGCACAGCAAATGCCCTCAGAGTGATGGAACGTGAAATAAGAAATAGACTCACAGCCTTTCTTTTAAAGAAACAGCGAATACACTTTTAAGTATAAAATAAATGCAGGAAAAATAAATGCAGACTATTTGGCAGTGGCTCACCATGGAGAAACAGCAAATTCATTTCGTTGGGGACCAAGGGGAGCTGTGTAGATTCAGCACAATTTAACTGCAGGTCAAGCCTGAATTTTCCTTTTCCTGCTGCACATCCCTGTTTTCCACAGCACACGTGAAATGTTACTACTGCAAACTGCGTGTGCCAACACAGCCCCTCTGTGTACATTGCACACCATAGGTCTCAGGTTTTCTGCTTTCTTTCTCTTCCAGGACAGTGGCCCTGCCCAGAGCAGCAGGAGGTCGATGCCCCATGGATCTGGGGGCAGCCCCATGGACAACAAGCAGGTGCTGAACATGCAACATCACCAACCAACCCGGCTCTACGCGAACAACAGCTCCGAGCTGGCGCTGCCAGGCCAGCTGAGCGGACTGCACATCACTCCTGCACACAGGTAGGACCAGGGCAGGGCTTGTGTCAGCAGCATCTGCTGCTGTTCCTGCAAACCAAGGTTCGGGGAGTGCACAGAGGCTGTCCTGCTCCTGAAGCTCCAGAGATCATGGGATCTTAGACTCACTTCAGTTGGAAAGACCTTCAAGATCATCCTTTCTAACTGTTGACCTAACTCTGCCAAGTCCATCGAGATGCTGGGCTGGAGCCCTGCTCTGTTGGTCGAATGTAGGTGGGAAGAAAAAAGAAACTAACCAAGTAAACAAAACAAAGCAAAAATAAAAAGGTCTGGAGACACCAAGTTCTGAACAAAATAGCTACATTAACATAGGTAGCAGCTGCAACATGATGCTGAAGCAATGCTCAGGTATGCATCTTGGTGAAAGTGCTCATTCTCAGATCTCTGTTAAGATCCTTCTGAGTTCCTTGCACAGGTGGAACTGTAGCAGGGTAGAGAAGCACTTGGAGCACACATGTGGGGTTTGGACCAGCTGGGAGTCACAGGGATGGGTCTATGGCTCAGCCCCACCACCCAGGCTGTCCCTCACCTCCCACAGGGAGCAGAGCTGATGGGGAGTCACTACCAGAATATGGAGCTCTAGCCAGTCTTTGAAAGTGACTTTTGTCTGGAGGTTTTTTTCTCTTTCTTTGAAAGTGAATGTTACTTCTTTTGTTTATTTGTTTAAGCAGACATGAATATAATACTGGTGGAGAAAATTATCCAGATGATGGCTAAACTATGTGAAGCTGACCAAGTTCAGGGCTCTTGCTATTTTTATTGGTTTTATAATGACCTTGATGACCTGCTCTATGAAAAGGAAGAGGACCCTCTTCCCCTGGAGCTATCCTGTGTGTTGAGGTCTCTGGAGCACAGCAGCACTTGGATTCAGCTCTTCTTAGCAGGACATTTAAGTGTGTATCTGAAATACTTTTTGATTCCAGACCATGCTATTCATGTTTTGATGTATTGGACTGGAATAATGGTTTCAACTGCTGTTTGTTGTTTGTGCATCCCAAATGCTCCTCATACAGACCAGGAGCAGCTCCAGGCTAAAGGCTGGAGGTTACAGGGCAGCCCCAGTGTCCCACTCCCTGGTGAGGTGGTTTTCTCAGTTAAGCTGTGGTCTCTGTTTGTGATGTACCTACAGTAACACCAGCTTCACAGGAGGCACTTGTGGGTAGTGAGGTGAGGAGGGGTTTTGCTCTCCTGCCTATCACACACTCTCCAGATGCCCTTACAAGGCGTAGGGTACGTGCCCTGGCCCTACATAGTTAATGAAACGCATGTTTTTTTCCCATTTTTTCAATAAATTCCATCAGTGCAAAGCAACTTACAGCATTTGGAAGCAGCTGCCCTCTTTCCTGGAGGCATCTGGTAACTGGGCCAGCCCTTGCTGTGTTGCTCAATTGGAGCCCAACAGGGAACAAGTTTAACCTCCTTGGTTCAGCAACTGTTCCTGGGCCAGACATACCTCCGGGCGGGGAAACACATGGGAACAGAGGTGCTTAATTGAATCTGTGGGAATGTGGAGATTTCAATACCTCCCTGATGAGCTGACAGTGTCTGTTTCTGTTTGACTTGAGCCTTTCTTTCTTTCTTTTTCTTTCTTTGTTTCTTTGCTTTAAACCAGCGTTGACCCTGTCAAGTCACTCCCACGGAACAGAAATGGGATTGATGTGGAGTCGGATGTCTACAAGATGCTTCAGGATTATGAAAAGCCCATTTCAGAGCCAAAGCAGTCTGGATCCTTCCGGTACTTACAGGGCATGTTGGAGGCCAGTGAGAATGGTAAGGAGGTTGGCACCCAAGCACCATCCTCTGAGGAGACCACCAGGATGGCAGATTTCAAATCACAGTGTTTCACATGCTCCTGCTTGCCAAATTTTGTGGCTGACTTGAGCACCGTGTGAAAGCTGGATTTGTAACCAGTGTGGCAGCTGTTTTGTGAGATGCTTTATGAAATGGGATGGCCTTAAGCAGTTGTGTAAGATCACTGTTGGAGAACCTGGTCTGGTTAAGTAAATGACATTTGCATAAGGATGTGGGATGGTCCTCAGCAAGACAGGGATAGAGATCAGGAGCTCTTGGCTCACTTCTCAGGTCTGTCACAGCTTCCTGCCCATGTTGTTAACACATTAAATAATAATATTTCCAATCTATACATTTCAGCTGCTTTTTTATTTTTATCTGCCTTTCAACGTTAAATCTGTTGAGGCTTTTATGTTCAAAGTTTTAGGCTTTGTTTTACAGTCTTATAGGGCAAGAATCCTCTTTCTGCTTTCTTCCAAGGGCCCCATACTCCAATCATGTGAATCCAGGAACGTATGTTTTATGGGAAAATACCAACTGCTGTAAATCTCATTATGGAGCCATGAGAGGTAGTGAGTTGGGCTGTTGCATTTCAGTTTCTCTTTGTCTAAAATGTTGGAGAAGTCTGTTCTTTGACTGGAAGGATATTGGTTCTTGCTTCACAAAAAGCACAGTTGCAGGTAACTTCTGATCATTTTGGAATTCCACCAGTAGTGGTTTTCTCAGTGAGACTGAGCCATAGTTGCAAAACATGAGATAGGATCAACCTCAGAAGCACGGGGTATATTATTATATTTTATATTAGTATTACAGCCCCTGGACTGGCAGAAAAATTGATGTTAAATACAGGCCCCAGTTAGACCTTCAGGTCCTTTAAGACCCTAGAGAGCAAGGACAAATCTGCTGCTTCCCCAGTCTCGTTAGGAAGAAGCAAGTGGGAAATGACTGTTAATCCCAATTAGTAACGCTGCTGCCTTCCTCCCTTCTCTATGCCAGGGAAAGGGAACAAAATTCAAGCTTTGCTGGGTTGTTCCTGCCTTCCCCTGCGTCCTACAGCTCTGGGCTGGCAGAAACCCAGTGCTAGGAGGAAAGGAGAAAGAAGAGGCTGTGGACTGGGGGAATGGGGAACAAAGAGGTGCCCGGACAAGTCCACGCATCCTGGGACTGTCCAGCCAGTCCTGGATGTGTGCTCATCAGCATTCTCTTGGCACTAGCCTGTCACCAGTGCAACACCATGTGTTCGACTGGAGCCTGAGAGGCTGCTTTCAGGTACCAGCCAGTATGGGACAAGCTGGAGCAGTCACTGTCACCTGGGTTCTACCATTCTCCCTCTCCCTCTCAGGAGTGTGGAGGGGATGTGTGACTGCCTGCAGGCACACCCTCACTTATGCCTTGGTCATTCCATTGCTGTTTATTTCACAAGGGATGAGAAATTAGGTGAAAAGTATCTCTGTTTGGCATGAAGCTCTGTGACGTTCCAGCACGTTTTCAATCCCAAGTGTTCCTGCTGGGTTTGTTTTACAGCTGCCACCCCTGCTCCTTTTTCCTTAAGCCTAAAATTACACATTTTGACCTGAGCCTGCTCTGCATTGTCCTTTTAAAGTCCCAGTCTCCTCTCCCAAGGAGCTGAGTGTCTTGGATGACAACCTGTTTTATATGGAATGTGTTTCTACTGGAAGCATTTTACCCCTATCCCACAGCCTTAGGGAGCAATGCTTTGTGCTGAGGTGGAGGCTGGAGGAATGGCAGTGCCCACCTTCGTAGGCACCCATGACCCAGAAAGGACAAACACTCCAGCTGTAACGGGGATGGCATGGTTGAGGTTGTGGAGTTAAAGCATTTTGCTGCCATGCTGAAGGCCATAAATCACCGTGAGACTGGGCTAGTAAATAGAAGGAAATGATACACAGTTCAGGAAAATGGGAAGCAGCCTTCTCTGCAGGATTCATTTTGCTGTAAAATCCTTTTTTTTTCCCCTTCTTTCCTTTTTTAAGCAGCTTATCCAAGCACTCTGCATGAGAGGCAGTGACAGCTTAACTGTTAAATGCTGGCAGATGAGCGTGTCTGGTCCAAACACGCTGTGCTCATGCTGGGAGAAGCCAACAGCTTGAGCAGTTGCTTCAGTTTATTCACAGCAAGGCAGCGGAAGGATTCAACAAGGGGCTTGGCTGGAGCCAGCCGAGTACTGGGGGAACTCCTGGGGAGGAGTAGCCCTGCTCTGTTCTTGGGCAGGCACTCTTGCAGGCATGAAAGCTCTTGGCATTGCCAAACACTCTGTTGTGTTTTGGGGAGGTGGGGTCTGGTGGGAAGTTGGTCCTTTTGGTTTTACCCACTTGGCTGGAACTGCTGGCAGTGTTGGCCTTTGTGTCAGAGCCATGGCTGGAGAGGGGGGGACTGTGGTATGAAGGTGCCTGAGCACCCCAGGGGATGAGACAGGTGTGCACCCTCCTTCCCATCTGGGCTCAGGACAATAAGCACTCCTGAGACACACTAGACAGGGGAGCAGGGGTCTCTCCATGGAAGGAAGCTTTACCAAGTAATGCCCTTCAAAACATATCTATCGTGTGACCCTGCCCGGGGTCTGTGAGCAACCAGCAGTGATGATGTATCAGGCTCGAGGTACTAAAAGTTCCCTTTAGGAAAGGTAGAGATGTTCTTGGAGCTGTGGGAGGCACTTACACCAGATTTTGCTCTGAAGTTGCCATAATTGCCCCAGAGTATGTGCAGATAGCTTGGTCAGAAAGTGCTTGTGCCCTACTGAGACCTTCTGGGCATCAGGGCTTGAAGCACACGTTTACAATAGACCCTGGACTGAAACGCCTTGGAAGCTCAGGGAGTGTGGCAAATCAGAACTCTGGAGAACAACTTGTTCATGCAAGAGCTTCTCTGCTGCTTTTCCAAACTGTTAGCCCACTGGTCCTTCTTCATGATCTTTTCCTTTCTACACCCTTAGGCAATCATGGAGGAACCATAGGTCAATATATGCCAAACAGACCAGTCAGTTGTCAGCTGTGGAAAACCATGCAGTCAATACTGGAAGCTTTTAAGTATCCCAGGGGGTAGTAACAAGCATGTTGGTGTTGTCCAGAATCAGAGGCAGATGGTAGATGGTCTGTAGGGAGTGGGAACAGCACTGAAAACTCTATGATATTTTTCATATGCACAAAATCTTCATTGCTTTCCCGTTGTTGGACCTTCATGAAAGAAGGCCTGATGCCTCAGTAGACTTTATCTTCCATCACAGTATTTTGGTTTAGATTATTTGAGCTTAAATGCGTTCTCTAGGAAGAAAATTGCATGTGATTCTGTTAGTGTTTGGTTCAATTTGCCTCATTCTCTGAAATGCTTTCATCTACATCTCCTTGACAGATGGTGGATCTATTAAGTGTACCTGAAATGTTGGTGTGATGGAACTTTTTTTTCTTTTTGGTTGGGGGGTGTGTGGCTTTTCTGACCTCTTCACTATTTATGATTCTTGACTCAGTAAGTAGTATTACAGCCAAATTAACCTCTCATTCTAGATTGCAGCTGCTTTGCATTTTGACAAGGTCCATGTCTGTTGAGCTGGTGCTGTCCTGGAACTTCCAAGGAAGTTGCAGATCCTGTTATGACAGGCAGATCCATCTGACTCTGTAAAGGGAAAACGAAAAAAAGAAAAAAAAGGAAGAAGAAGAAAGAAGAGGGGGAAAAAAAACAGTCCTGAGAGGCCGAGTTTTCAATGTGTGTCTTTATAATTCTTGGCAGGTGAAAAACTTGACAAACTGAGCAACCCCCGAAACATGAAGTCCCCGGTGCCAAAGCTTGGTGGTCCCATGTCTGGGCTGCAGATGCTTCCCGAGTGCACCCGCTGCAGGAATGGGATCGTGTGAGTGTCGTGCCTCGCCGCAGCCCCTGGTGCAGTGGGGACGGTGACACTGGGATGTGGCTGGGTTGGATCCTGCCAGACACATGGGTTAGAATTTATAGCGGAATACCTTGAATCCCTTTCTGTTTTTTTCTAACCATATCTAAACCTGAGCAATACAGTTTGGATTGCCCCTTTTAAGGGAATCTCGCAAGGGGTGATTTATGGGATGGTTTGTGCCCTGCTTATCATAGTAGCTGCCCAGGGACTATGAATAGCACCACGGCACCACGCTCCTTCACTGCCTTACAAGGGTTGGTGGGAGGAACACCTTGAGTGTTGAGAAGAAGAGAGCTGTTTTGTCTGTTTGTTGAAGAGTTACTCTCTGACAGATGGATGTTTATTTCAGAAAGTATAGGTCTTTTTCTGCTTTGTTCTGTTGTGATTTATGACCTATTGTGGTTTATGTTCTGCTGTAATTTACATCCTGCTCAAGCCAAATTTGATGTCTGAGTGTGAGCTGTACAAATGCCTGCAGCTGTGTTCTTGCTGGTGCTGTGAGTTGAGGGTCTCTGCTCCACAAGTCATAGTGCTTGCAAGTGCACAGCCCCAGTCCTTACAGGATGCTGGCTCCTGATTTTCAGATCGGGCTGAGTGTAGATGTATAAGGCTCTGTTTTGCATCAAGCTGTGGAGCGGTGCTGCTGGGTGTGGAGCATCCTTTCCTGCAGAAGCATAGTGAAGCCACACCTGGAGCGAGGTAGCAGCGTTGGGAGGGCTGAGAACCGCTGATAACACCCTTACATGCCCCTGCATGCTGCTTTCCTCCACTTACTCCATTTTACTTGAGGCAGCAGGGAAAGCTGTTGATGCTCGTTGTTTCTCCACCTCACTTGAGCTTTTCCAACGTCTCCCAGGGGCACCATCGTCAAGGCTCGGGACAAGCTCTACCACCCCGAGTGCTTCATGTGTGACGACTGTGGCCTCAACCTGAAGCAGAGAGGGTATTTCTTCATTGAGGAGCAGCTGTACTGCGAGACGCATGCCAAGGAGAGGGTTAAGCCCCCCGAAGGATATGACGTGGTGGCTGTTTATCCAAACGCTAAAGTTGAACTCGTCTAGGCCGGGGCTGCGCTCTGCAGAGCTCGGTGGCCGTGCGCCCACCCACGTCCTCCTGCCAGCTGCGAGCAGTGGGGCTGGAATCAGCCCCGATTACCAAAGCCCAAGTCGAAACGCCTTTTCCTAGATAAAACCGTTCACACTTGGGATCTCCGGGGAATGGTGTTGAAAGCATTCAAACAGGTTTTGCCCTTCTTTTTGACACTCTGCTTTTTTGCTGTGTTGGGTTATTAGTCTGTGCTGTAATCTTATCCAAGATCTGTGTAAATATTGATTAGTTCTCTACTCTCTTTCATATAAAACCTGTATTCTTTTGTTTTTTTTCTTTTATTTTGTGCCCTCCTTCTACTGAAGATGTTTTAGAAGATGTTTTAAAAGCTCGAAGAAAACAAGGCACTTTAACAAAAGAAGCTGTCTCTTATGTCCTGACCCTAATCTCCTGTCCTGTGGCTGCCCCAGTGATTAAAAACCAACCCCTGAGAGTCAGGACGATACCAGTGGGTGCCTCACTCAGCTGCATCCCAGCAGATGTGCCAAGGAAGGGTGGTCTCTTAAAACAGTCATTACAGTGAAACTCTCTGGACCGGGGCAGTGCAGTTTGAGGCTGACAAGGACTGATTCGAGTTCCCAAGAGATCTCCACACCGAGTGTGTGATGAGGCTTTTTTCTTCCTTCTTCTGCTCCTAATTCAATTGTTCTGTCATCTAATCACTCGAGCACACCTCGAAAGGACACTGCAATAGTCTGGAGCACCCTTTGATAATCCCCACCTCCTACATTTCTGCCCAGAGCTGCCTTTGCTTTGGCCTTTGTGACTATTCCCCAGTTTTTGCTATAATTCTGCAGTCCTTTATTTCTAGATCCTCAGATTGCTGCTATCTGGGTCTGCCTTCCAGCAGGGAGGGGGTGATTTCCTTCAGGCACTTAGGGAATAACTGGAGCTTGGGTGAGCCCCAAGTCCCAGGGCAGCAGGATTGTATCTATACCCATCTCCCAAGGCTGTGCTTTCAGCCACGTCCATCATCCACTTTATTTGACAGGGAAAAGATTTTGTGGATCTTGAAATGTTTCTTTTTTAGAGAAATGTGGGTTTTTTCATGTTAGTACTTAGAGGAAGGAGAGAGAGAGTTGAGTGGCTCAGTTGCTGGGCACTGCTGTGCAAGGTGATGGGAGCTGTGTCTTTGGTACCACGAAGTTACTTCAGCTTCATTCTTCTTCCTCCTCACTTTGAGAGGAAGTATATAGGGGAGAAAAAGAAATGCTTGTGCTTGCTTTCCTTCCATGGAAAAGGAAATAAGAAATGGGGTGATGGGCAAAGCACACCTTCCCCTCCTGACTCTCCATAAGAGAGAAAATAGGGGATTGGAGGAGGATTGGGAGCGTGATCCTAGATGGGGCTGAGCAGGTAATTTCTTCCTACAGGTTTTGCACCCCAGAAGGAATTTTAGGGTGTTACTGGTCTCCATCTAGACCTCTTCATACAGTGCCTTACAGGGATGCGGAAGCTCTTGTCCCCATGCCCTGCAGCCTCCCAGCAGCCCTGGGCTCCCTCCAGGTGGGTACCACAGGGATGCTGGCTGTGTGCATTCCTGCTAACAGCAGGACATCCACCTCCCCCCCTTCTGCCATCAGGAATTTTTAATTGTTAAAGTACAAGAAACGTGGAAATTTTTATCACAGTGCTGAACTATGTTCTTGTATTTGCATGGCCTTGCTTGGTCAGTTGGACCCTCTGAAGGGGAATGTTTGGGACAAGTGTAAATGAGGAGACGTGATAATCAGGTGGGAAGCATTACTGCCTTGGTTTGCCGGGCTCTGCTTGGAGCTCCTTAGGTTGCACTTGTCAGAAACATTTATTCTGAATTCCTCTGTTATCCTTATACATTGCTGGTTTGAGCTCTGGTGCCTGTAGCTTAAGAGTTCAGGCTTCATCCAAACCCAGGACTGAATACAGCTCGGCTGCATGGTGGAAGACTCACAACATGAACAGCACAGGATGCCTTTCCCTGTTTTCCAGGCAGACAGTTGGAGCTGCCAGTGGTGCTGTTTGTCACTCCCTGGGGCTCTTGTCCCCATTTGACTCTACCTGCATGGTGGCCATGTCCTGCAGGATGCCAAGAGTCTGCAGCCCTGATACAGGGAACACCAGGAAGTTCATAAGTTGATTCATTGCCCTCATTTTAAACACTCAGCTGAGCAGGCTGCTGCCAGGGTACCCTTGGTAGTCTTGCTTGGCTGCCACACCAGTACAGTACTGGGAATGCTGGGCATGGAGCTGTTCTTTTAATTTGATCCCAAGTTTGCTCAAATTGATATTTCCACATGGCATCTCATGATACCCTTTCTTAGGAGTAATCAAGTCATGTGATGCTCCTGCAGAGCTTGGAGCTGCCTCACACAGGCCCATCCCAGGGCACATGGTTTCCTGGCTTCAGGCCATCCTGTTCCTGTTGTGAGGCTTGCAGGAGCAGCCACAAGCGTCACCTTCTCTGTCACCAGATAATGCTGTTAAACTCTGTAAAGTGTGGGGAGGGTGCTGTTTGTTTGTATGAAACAAAAATAAAACTGTATTATGGGTTTTGTCTCACATCACTTGGCCTTTGCCTGGTCCATATGTGTGGGGATCTCCTGGCATCCAGGTGAGAAGGACACTAGATTAACTTCAAAAAGCATCTTTGAGATACAGATTGCATCTCCATGTGAATTGCAAATGTGAATTGCTTTTCACAGTTCATTGAAAGCTTGTTTGAGGTTTGGCCTGTTTTGGAGGGAGTTGGTGTGGGTGTTTTTAACTTGAGACCTTCCTGGGATCCTACATCCTATCAGGTGTGGAGGGGGGAAGGGCTGTGTCTCTGCCTGTTACATGATCCCACACTGGTGCCTGGCACCTCTCCACCAGTGGGACCCAGCTCATCCTGTGATGGTCCAGAGCTTTGCTGCATCTGCCCCTGTGCAAGGCTCATGAATCAGTGGTTTTGGTGATGTTTAATCAGCCACAGTGACACTCCAAGGGAACTTTTCTCCCACCTGATGTCCCAGGCTGTCATCAGACTGGGATACACAGTTCTGCAGTGCTGGGGGTGTTACTGCTGCTACTGCTGGAGTGATCTGGGCCTTCTTCACAAGGAGAGGTTATTGCTGACCCTTGGAGTACAGAGGCCCACTGGGTGGTGGGAATGTGGGGGAATGGGAGGCAAGGGCAGGCTGGGGTTAGCAGCTGTGTCAAGAGGGATGTTTGCTTCTGTAGCTCAGTCTCGATGGGTTTGGTTTTAGTAGTTGATTTGGATTCAAATCACTGGTGTATGGGAAAGTCAGAAGGGGTGTGAGGTAAGTGCCTCCAATATTTAACCTAAAAGGTTTTATTTGGCAAGTGTTCATATATGGAAATTGTTGTCTGTATGTGCCTATAACATTTAAAAGACAAAACCTCTGAGGATCCGCATGTGGCAGAAAAGGTTTCCATAGTGTGGGTCTGTGTTACTCCATGTCTAATTAGTGCACATATTCAAATAATTAATATGGTTATGACTCTCCAATTAGTGGTTTTTCTGTTCACCCTTGAATACACATATGTGCTGGATGTGCTTCTCTGGTTTAGCCACCACCATCACCATCCTCTCTGCCCTGGGCATTGATGCTGGGGGGCTTCAGCCCCTTGGGTGTGATCCCCTCTGTGAGACCCAGGAGTACAGAGAGCCTGGGCAGCACTGGGGCCCCTCAGACCCTCTGCTGCCCACACAGCTACTGTGATCAGCTCAACACCGGGAGCCTCCTCTCTTCTTCAGAAAAAAAAGAGGCACAAGCTCCACCGTGATGAAGTGCAGCATTTATTAACTAAATGAGGTGGGCCCAGGGCCAGACTGATTCAAGTTTTAATTGTTTAACTTTTTCCATGTATCATCATTAAAGTTTCCTACTTAGCCAGGCATTATTTCCAGCACCACACCCCTGTTCTGCTGCAGCTTTTGTTTGGAGTTGTTTAACTTTGCTTTTCTTACTGCCGGTCTGCCCCAGGGATTCAAAAAATCTCAGCTTGTCCATTTCTCTGAGGATAAATGTCCTGTGCCACAGGAGGGGGATTGAGGGAAAGCGGCTCTTTGGAAAAGTTCCCTCTCTTCCCTTTCTCATGTACGAAAGAAGCTATTTTAATTACTTTAGGGAGGAAAAAATTCTTCCCTACACCTGATTCTAGAGAAAATTATCTGCAAGTTGCCTCTGTTTCTCCCCAGCAAACACTCTCAGAGGTCTTCCAGCCAGGACCAGCTTCTCCACCAGGATACTTAAATATTCTGAGTTTTTAGGTAGTCCTAAAGCAGTTGCTTGTGCAGGGAGCCCGGTGGGAAAGGCCTGGGCTGGGGCCAGTACTGCTTTCAGGGCAGTTAATGTGCCTAGGGTCGCACTTCACTCTGCAAAGATACTGCTCAAACCTGGTTCAGGCTTTTCGCTTTATTAATGAAAATAACTATTTTGTTAAAAAAACCCTTAGTTCTTCACTCCTGAACCTGAAGGGTTCCAGGAGCCAGTGACGAGTGTGTCCTCCCCAAACTGACAGACTCTGAGAAAAATGCAAGCTGCTGGCACTGTGGTACCATGGGTTGGGAGGGCTTGGGCTCACCAGTGGGACATGGACACCATCACTGGAAAATCCAGCTGGAGGGGTTCTAGGGAGGCCGCTCACACCTTGCCCTTGTCCCCAGGCAGCACCAGCCACCCATGACCCTCCCAAGAGGTGTCTAATCTGTCCTTGGAATAGAGAATCCCACCTCACCATGCAGCATGTCCCAGGGCTTTTCCCAACATCTGGGGGAATGCAGGGGGTGTAAAGGAGGGCATTGGATGCATGATGTGCAGAGGAATGTATGGGATCTGTAGGGGAGGTAGTGGTAAATGAGTGGGCTGCAGGGGTGTACAAAGGATGTGGGAAGTGGATGAGGGGCAGTGGAGCTGTCTGGGTGCAGGGCCGTAGGGCAAGGCAGAGCTCCTTCCGGGCGCTGCGCTGTCTCCTGCTCCATCTAGTGATGAAAACCGAAACATCCAGCGGCAGCGAGTAGGATGGGACAAGAGTCCCATCCCTCTGTGAGGAGTCCCGGCATGGTGGGGAGGTTCCCGAGCGAGAACATCCAAATCCACCCAGGGGGCAGCGCTCCGGGCAACTTCTGGCAATGATCTCTCCGGGAGAGGCCGTTTTACACCACAGTGATGGGCTTGAGCATCTCATCTCTTCTCTGGCAAGACCTCTGGCGATTCCTTGCTCTGATGCAGCCCTGACCCACGTCACTGAGCTCTGACCCAAAGGCTGGGGGCCAGGGAAGCAGAACGTGTTTGCCTCGATGCACCTGCTCCTGCTGCGTGTGCTGGTCCCTGCCAGGGCCCAAGCAATGTCTCTTCCCTGGCTGGAGTGACATGGCACCAGGCAAAATTACTAACATCCTTTGTGAGTGCTGGATAGCCTTGGGAAAGCTGACTGCACTTGAATAGGTGGGCTCTGGGGGGGTTTATCCCAAGTCCTCACACATGTGATACAAGACAGGTGTCCTTATTACATCTCTTTTACAGGATTCCTGCCACAAATAAGATCACAAAAAAAATCATTCACACCAAATGCTTGTCTTCTGGGCTGTGCTTAGGAGAAGTTCATTTACCACTATCAGGAACTAAGAAGTGATGGTCATAATGCCCCTAAGAGCTCCAAGTCCCACAAGTTGGATTCAAGTGAGCATCAGGCAACTCTTGGCACTGCTCCAAGGGGTGCTTGCACTGTATTGCTGAGAGAGCAGAAAGGCTGAGATGAGTCAAGAGCCTTTTTAAAGGCTGCCAAAGAGAACTTTTCCCAGATGCTTTTGGTCCAATGGGATGTGACCTGATGGATGTAATCACCAACTCCAGGGTGGGCAGCAGGTAGGCAGGAGGGCAAGACCAGGGCTGTCGCCAGAGCAGGGCTGTACCACACTCCAGCAGGGTGTCATGTGGCTCCAGCGTGTGGCTCCTCGGAGGACACACTGCAGGCTCACATACAAAATGGGTCTTGCTTTGCCCTGTTGATAAGCAAATTTCCACGTGATCCAAGTGCTATGCAATCCACAGAACTGTAAATTTTCATGTGCTTAATTCCCAGCTCTCAAGATGGCTACTGGGAGGGTGGCACAGCTGTCCCACCACAGCAGAGGATCCTTTTGAAGGAGCTTTGCCCTAGCAGAAGGAGCAGAGCTGCTCTGGGCAGTACCACCCCACTCTGGAGCAGAGCAGGAGCTCTGATGCCAGCAGTGGCACAGTGTCACACTGGGTGAGGGTGATGTGACTGCACATGAGCAGGAGCTGGGCTCCTCCACAGCTGGGGGCAGCTCGTAGCATCCAGCAGCCATTGGTGCAGCTTCCTGCTTCCACAAGAACCAAGTGTTTGCACTAGAGGTGGTGTCTCAGCCATTCAAAGATTTGTTCCATCTCCCCCTATAATGAAGTACTCCTCCTTTGCTCTGCCGGCTCCTTGGCATCTTGACTTCAGTTTAAAGGAATGTCCCTGACCTCATTTCCCACACACTGCTCTTCATCTAATAGCTGAAAGTGTGTTTTATAAGGCTGTGGTAAAATCAGAATTGTTTTGGTGAAAAAAGCCCCCAGCACTACCAAGCCCATCACTAAATAAATAAATATCACCAAGTGCCACATCTTCATGCGTGTCAAATCTGTCCAGGGATGGTGACTCCACCACTGCCTGTGTCAGTGTCACAAACACATTTTCTCTAATATCCAACCTAAACCTCCCCTGGTACAACTTGAAGCCATATTCTCTCATCCTATTGCTTGTTCCTTGGAAGAAGAAACCAACCCCCACCTCACTACCTCCTTTTTCAGGGAGTTGTGGAGAGCAAGAAGGTCTCCACTCAGCCTCCCATACTCCAGAGCCCCTCCTGCTCCCTCAGCTGCTCCTCATCTCATCACCTCATTCTGCTCCACAGAATTGTGCTTCATCTCCTTCCCCAGCCCTGTTGCCTTCTCTGGACACATGCACTGACCTCTTTAAGAAGGATGATTTGCAAGAACTAGGACTGGTCCTTCCCCTACAGTGAATTTGCTCCACAACAGTCCAAGCCATTCACTGGCCACTGTTTGCATGTGGTTTTCATAATCTCTGTGCTTGGGTTAAAGCATCTCTGATGTTTGATCGCAAGTGGGTTTTGCAAGCTGGGGAGCACCCAGCAAAAACTCTGGGCTATGGTGATTGCAGCAAGAGCTTGTAGTGCTATGGCAGAGCTGGCTAGAACACAAGGGATTTCTATAACTGCTAATTTATGCAGGTTCACAATATAAGAGAAACCCCTGTGGTGTTTTAATGACAGACATGTGAAATTTTGATATGTAAGCATGCATCTCCAAACCAGATAAACCTAAGCACATTATCTACCACTTACTGAGTCTGTGTCTACCGCTTACTTTTGATATGCTAAATTTGCACCCTAACCACAGTTATTTCTGAGCTCTGTGGATCAGTCCTCTGTAATAAATTACTGTTGACTGAATAATTACTAAGATTGCATTAACATTAATGCTTAAACAATACACTCACTCCACGTCCCTAATTTCCTCATGGGAGCAGGCATGCATTGCAATTCTTTACTATGGTTCTTGCACAGCCTCAGGGCAGGGCAGGTGGAGGGCTGCTGCTGCCTGGGAACCCCTGATCTGTCCCAGTTGGTCCCCACCCTGCTCTTATCACTGCGGACAGCTTAGACTGTTCAGTAGCCCAGGCCCGGCATGAGGCTGTCCTCTCCAAACAGGAGATAGCTGAATCTCCCCGTGACATGAGCTCTTCATCCCACGTCCGAAGCAGCAGCAGATCACTGCGTGGCCAGATAAATGTTGCCGTGTGCTTCTCCTCCCCGAGCACCACTGAGCCATCGCTCCCACTCCGTGCTTCTTTCCCACACTCCCACATCGCCCTCTGTGATCTCTACAGGAGCGATGCTTTCCAGCCTGCCCTCGCACATCGCCGGCACGGGCATCTTCGTCTGGGCACAGACCGACACGGGCATCCTGCTCACACCTCCAGGGAGCCGTATTGGCCGAGCAGGGCAAGCACTATGCTTGTTTTAGACGCCACCGGCTTTCTGAGAGCTCCCTGAGTTATTTCAGAAGATGACAGCGTTGTTCAGATTTCTGAAATGGCTTTGACAGCTATCCACGTATCTGGCCGTGGGCAAAGCCAGAGTCACGTGCAGAGCAGGAATAGTAAGTGGATAGGAGATGGGAATATAAAAAGCTCCTCTCTCGAGGCCAGAGCTGCTACAGGCTTCTTGAGCATACACTGCTGACCTTGTCTGTTGCCGAGAGTAAACGCTGCTGGGAAAAAGCACCGGGCTGCATTAGGGACGGGATTTCAGGGGCTGTGAGAATGTTTGATTCCTAAAGCCGTATCTGGTCCTTGTTTTCCTCTGTGCCAGTGTGTAGGAGGGCTCCCATTACTGACGTCGCTACCTTTCCTGGGATGATCCAGGGAGAGAAGCCGCCAGCTCCCAGCTGATGGCTCGTTCCAGTTCCCTGTCCATTAACCGTTCTCGTGATGGGCGGCTGTGCTCCGCTCCCGCGGGGATGGTACGATGCTGTGCCTCCATCTTGCAGCAGCAGTACAGGGGACAGCCTGTTTTGGGTCCCCGAAGGGAGGAATTCAGGCCTCGGGGAAGGCTGGGGGCGGCGGAGCCACCGCCGCGCTCCCACCAGGCGCTGATCCCGCACCGGCAGCTGCTGCCGAGGCAGCCGCCCGGTCCGCTCCGCCTGCGGCTGCCCTGGCAAATAAATGGAAAAAAACGGGACACGCCTCCTAAGGAAAGCTCCGGAGCCGGCGGCGGAGCAGACGCGGTGCCCGGGGGAAGACTCCAGGGTTGAGGCGGGGTCGACAGAGCCCGGGGCTGGCGCAGCTGCCCCAGTCCCCCCCGGCCGGGACCGCCGGGCC
>WAAG01002295.1:0-11689 GCA_013390105.1 Tichodroma muraria | reverse complement strand
AGCATCAGAGCACACAGTTCATACTGTTTATATGTGCTCTGAATTGCCTTTAACAATGGTTTCACCAGTAGTTTCTTCAGATAATTCAGTGTTTCCAAATATTTAGCATGCATATTCAGAAACAAAAACTTAAACAGCCCACAAAATCCCAAAATTCACAGTGATGGTAATTCCAAGAAATATGACACACAGCAAAGCGTTGATATTTTAGAGAAAGCAAGGAGTGGTAAACCCATTTGGATTAAGGAATTCTACAGTTTCCTCAGCTTCTCAGCCTTTGTAATACATCTGTCCCCACTTGCAAATGCATTATCTGCCAGTGCTTTCTCAACTTTGTCATTTTAAAGCATTCCTGAAGCCAAAAATACTAGTTTCATATCTCAGTAGGTTAAGAATGAGACTAAATATTTTGTAAAGGATAAACCTCTGAAAAAAAAATTTCGTTTGAGAGCAAAATTTGCTATTGAGCAAAATATGTGCCCCGAGGAAAAAAACCCCAACTAAACAACAACAGCAACAAAGGAACAAAACTTTGAATACAGTATAAAATTAAATACATCCATCTAAACTTATGTCAGAATAACAACTGCTGTCCACTGTTCTTTCTGGGAAATATGGGAGAATTTGAAGGTAAGTAATTGCAAAGTTTGCAGGAATTCCTGGTATGATTTTACCATATTCCAACTCTGACAGTTAATTTAATTATATATTAAACAAATCATCATTGCTATATTTCTTTTTTTCTTGTCTCATTTAGATATTAGCTATAGATTTTCAGTGGTCAAGTAAGATTTTTATTTTGATTTAAAACAAATGTGAATTTATCCCGCAAGATGCTGGACGCCAACCATTTTCATCCACCATTTCCCAAGTTTTGCTGCTTTCTGGTGGGAATAAAGTCTTTGCAGGCCTGAAGGTGATCTCAGGATCTACTACTGTCAGTGTCTTTCACGAAGCAACAATACATACTGAAGGTGTAAAGGTATTTTCCAGAGGTGCTCGTTACTTTGCAGTTGCAAGATGTTCAGACTCTTTGCCCTATGCCAGGATTTTATTCGCTGATGTTAAGGGAGCATCCCGCATCCTGTGGATGAGGAAAATGACAGTCAGTCATCCCCACGCTCCCCATGCATTGTAATTTTTGTTTTATACAGGGAAGTTAACCTAAGCCAACAGCCTGAGCAGATGAAACTTCTCTTTCCGTGTGAACTGTGCAAGTGTTGCAGTAGTTGGGAACTTGGCACCAGTGGATGAGCTGTTTGTACACGGGTCACCTTCCACGTCTTCTCCAGCACACTGTTATGTGACAAAATGGTTTATATCTTAATGCAAGAAATTTATTTTTTACTGTAAAACAAATGATAATGAGTAGCTCTTTAAACTAATGTTTTATTTCCAGTGAGTCAAAGTTTTGGCATTAGTTTCATGGAAAAAGCATTAATCTTCACCATTAAAATAGAGAGCTGGTTGACTAAATATGACCTGACAAAATTAATTTTGAAAACCGTTAACAGATCTTTCTCATCAAATTTTAAATTTTCTTATTTGCTATTGACTTTTAAAGACTAATAATTGGTTTTTTTTCTATTCGGTTTCAGTCGCCATGTCATTTGAAACATTGGCTTCCAGAACCAAGAAGAAAGACAAGCTTAAGTATCTGCTGAGATGTTTGTATGTGTAAGGAACTGTCGGATGTAATAGGAACAAACATTTGTTACTTACATTTAACCTTCGGTTAACTAATAATGCTATGAGTTGTAGTTCACAGGAGGAAGAAATGTTTGTTCCCAGCTGTGTAATACAGACAAGCCTTGAGGGCCGTTGGGAAGTTCTTTGAATTATTTTTTTCTCCTCTGTCCTGCTGGGAAATGTACAGAAATTGATAGAAGACCCCGCTATCATTCATGTGGCAGCAGACTAGGAATGACTGCTAGAATGTCCGGGACATGCTTTATGTTTAGTGCTGACAAACTAAGCAAGACAAATATGATTTATGGGACAATAGTTCAGATGGGGAATGAATGGAGATGTCTTGGTGAAAATATCAGCATAAGTAGGTTATGAGAAGGAAGTGGTTTTAAGGAAGGATCTAAAGGAGATTTGGCATGTGGCAGATGGGAAGTTATTCAAATTATAAGAGGCAACATGGAAAAAGAAGTGAAGCTGAGAGTGGGAGAAAAATATGAAAGGAACAGTAGGACAGAAGGGCACTGGAAAAGTCTGCTGTTCCTCTCCACGTATAACTAATCAAAATACATCTTCACAACCTGGAAAGGTGACTAATGAACTTCTGGTGAATTCTGGCTTATCCCCTTAGACAACAATTAATAACATTTTCAAATATCATCAGATCTTTCAAACCCGGATATTCCTTCTTAATTAACCAAGAATTTATTGAAATCTGAAAAAACCCTCAAGAATCAGTATTTTTATTGCAGTAGTACTTTTATGCAAGAGCCTGCTCTTGTTTGGAAGAGTTCATTGTCTGCTTGGACAAAGAGTGGGTGGAGGGAAATATTACCCACAGATTTTACAGAAGAAGAAAGAGACCTACCTGCGAGAATCAGGCGATTTGCACAAGGACATGAAGGGATCTGAAATGATGATGAAACTGAGACTCAGCATGCAAACCTGCAATGTTTCTGTCAAGGCTGCATGCAGCGCAGCCTAATGCGAGGTTACAATTGCAGTGCCAGCTTCCCAACAGCTAAAGATCATTCACACCCATTCCTGGTTTGGTAACAGGCTCCATATACTCGCATTCTACACATTAGGAGTGTCCTAGATCACTTTGAAAGTTTAAATGCATACTTGCAGATAGGTCTACAGGAAACTTAATGTAATATTACTAATTTCTTAGTAGACTTCTGTTCTATTGTAACTTTTGTTTTCTTGGTTTAAAAATCATGTGCAGCTTTGCTTTTGCCCTCTGAAGTAATTTTCCCCTGCCTTGCCTTGCAGGTGTCACAAGCCTTGGCAGTCCATTTGTTTTCTGCTTCTCCAGTAAATTTTAATTTTGCAGGGTGTGCCATGCTTAACAGACAGTGAGGAATCCTTTCTCTGAGCTGACCCCTCTTGTCCAGTACCTCTCCCTTCCCAAGCTCTCCTTCTCCCATGTATTAACTAATGTATTAACTAGGCTAAATTGTACATGGGTAGAAATTATGTTTATGTAATGAAAAAAAAGGAAGGAAAGTTAACATCACTGGCATGCAAGAGGTTATAGAGTTGCCATCCCCTCTGTGGTTATTGCCTCTTCTTGAGGGAGAGCTAGAACCAGAATGTCTGCGGTAAAGAACATGAAGGAATGAATAAATGTAATATCCATGTACATAAAATCGATGGACATGTAAAGAATATAAAAAACGAATTCTACTAGAGCTCCAGAATAAAGGCCGCTAGAATCCCCAGTGGTGTAGGTGTGCCAGGACTTACACCCCACAGCAGCACACGTGCACAGTAAGCACGGGGGCTCAGTTTACCCTCTTACTTAAATAACTCGGGAAGGAATCTTCTGGCTTGAGGGTAATGCAGCCATAAAATCTTTCTCTGCACTATTCTGAGAACGAACTTTATTCCGTATCTTATCTTCTGCTTGAAATTGAACATCCTTTCTATTCTTATCATGTTTCTGCTTTTTTTTTGAATTGTTGAGTGTCAGCCATATTCTGCTTGGCGGTTATGCGGAGTTGTTCCTGCTCAGCTCCGTTGTGCTGAGTTACCTTTGAAATTCAGCCCTCTTTTTATGACTACACTCCAAAAGGCCCTTTTAATAACCAGCCCAGGGCTAATAATACTTCCATGAAAGCCAGTCTTGCCCTGATGCACCCACCACTTTCTCATTAGATGGTACAAATCCTTCAGTGTGATACAACAGGCTCCACGGAGAAGAAAACTCCAGGTAACAATTTACCACACATCTGCTTTGTGCTAAAACTAGTCTTGGATGACGTGACAGCGTGGTATTGACCTTCATGCCATCTAATCTGAATAAAACAAGTGTCTTCTTCCTTCATGGGCACATCAGGGATGCCAGTGCTGTTGTGTGATCTGGATTCATCGGGTGGTCCGTGTCGCACAGGGTGCATCGCGGACGGTTTGGAACGCGCTCGTTTTATTTCTCCATCATATCGATGAGACACATATTTAGAGCAAATCATCCTTAAAAATGCTAGGGCGGTCCTTCAGATTGTAGCATTTTCCCGAGGTGAGGAGGTCAAATGCAAGGGCTGAAGAGGCTGCCCCTTTCCTTAAAACACACACTCCCGGGTCAAGACCTTCTCCCTACCCCCAGCCATTTCTCAGCCCTCTCTGGCAGTGGGGCGTGTGCTCCCCCACAGGCCCCCGGCACCGGGCTGTACCCATGGGAGGCGATGGCATTTCGGAACAAATCCTGGGGTCTTCCTCAGCAGAAATGCCATGAAACAAGCAGTGGGTGGCACTGGCTGGCCCGGGCCGTATCCCGAGTGGGAGCGTGGCTGCCGGGCCCCTGCCCTGGCTGAGGCATCGCTGCCTCCACGCAGCCCCCGGCTGCTCGGGGGTCTCCTGCCCCTGGGGAAAGGTGCTTGCTTGCCTTGGGCAGTGTGCACACAGAATCCTTAGAAGAGAAAATGAATTCCAAGGGAAATGTCTTTTTTTCTCAGGAAAAAAAAAAAAAAAGGGGATAGTTGGATGGATTTCCTTGCTTACTGGTAGAAGCACAGTTCTTGGCAAGCTGGGCCCTGTCAAGGCTTTACTCGGAACTTCCAACAGATACTTTGGTTAAAAACCCTTAAATCTTTCCTTTGGTTAACAACAGCATGCAGTAAGTAAAAAACAAAAAGGAGAATGTGACTTTAAATAATTAAACTTTTTCTTCCAGATGAAAATCTTCATGTAACCTACAGAAGTAAGAATACAGCTTACGTTCACTTTATTCTGAGGGAAGCCTGTAACTAATTGGCCTATCTGTAATGTTTTTGGAGCAATTCCACTATAAATACACTCTTTATAATTAAACTAACCGGCTGATTTATAGGACCTGCAGTTCAGATGCTGCTGCACTTAGGGGATTTTGTTGCATTTCTTTTAATAATGATCATGGTCTTTTCAGCTGGTGAAATTTAACTTCAGCAAATCTTTGGAGATAAAAATTGCTTGCAGGTGTTGCAGAGTAGTAGTTTTAAGGTTTAGCTGGGGTGATAATCCTTTCAATTTATGAAAAAGCTTATGTAAAACTGCAAGAATTGAAAAGGTATGTCCTTTAAAAAAAAATAAATTAGTGTATCCTACCTTTAATATTTTAATGGCTTTCTAAATGCTAATGGGCAGATTGTGGTCTGTGGCATAGTAAGCGATGTGAAGTCAGTGAAGCTCTCATTGCTCCTGTGGAGGGACTCACACTGGCTTCTGTGGAATCTGGGTGGGGTTCTGTGCTTGTGGATTTATTTTTTTTAAAGTTATCTGAGAAATGGAATAAGTACTTGTAGGAATAATTGCTGGGTGGAGGATTTTCCTCTCTTGTAATTTACAGTTTTCTTTCTCAGAGTTGTTATGGAGACTTAAATATTATAATAGGATAAATAGTTTATGAAATGCATGTGTTATATAAAAATAGCTATTGATTGAAGCTCTGGATTAGAAGTGAACTCTGCCTGCTTCTCTGCTTCTTGTCTATTTTTCTTATCTGTTTGCTTGCTTGGTTTTTGGTTTCTAGGACTTTTTGATCCGTTTTCTTTAGGCACCTTGGTGTTAAAGATTACTCCTTTTACAGAGGTAATTACATTTGAAGCTCTTCTTTTGGAAACAGCGTTTAGCCGTAGTGGCAAAGATTGCTAATCACAGACAGAAGGTGGCCGTATTTAACTTCATGTTTTGCAAGTATGAAACTAAAAGTTTTCAGAGTCCTTAAAGAGGGAGCAGTCCTGGGTATTGGGGAAGGTGGTTTCCAGACAGCAAACACAGGAAGTGCTGCAGCTGTGCTAATCTGGAAGAACATCACAGCAAACTGTGGCAGCGAACTGGGGTTGAGGATCTTCCAGATTTCTGCAGAAGGATCACTTTTGTCAGTAAAACAACTAAGTTCACAAGGGTTATAAATTCCTCTCAGTGTATTTCAGCGCGCACCGCAACCTACCAGTCTCCTCAGAATGGGAGAAGATCTGTGAAAGAAAGCTGACTTTCAGCATTTTCTCACAGCATTTTGAAATGGTTCAAAACGCAGGAGCACGGGGAGTCAGAGGTTGTACGACGCCCTCTGATGTCTTGCAGTTCGCTTGATTTGCAGCGTTGCTGTATTACCAAAATGAGATAACTGTAGAGAAGTCCCCCCATCCCCACAAACATCTGGATATTGCAATTGAGGGGGAGAGCAGCAATCAGACTGCAGCTGTCACTACTCATTTTGCCCTTAGCAAAGAGCTGCAAACCTCGTGCGGGACAGACGGCCGGGGCTGTGCTGCGGAGCACGGGCGCGGGGAGGGCGGCTTGGCTGAAGGGAGCTCTCGGGTTTTTTTTGGTTGGTTTTTTTTTTTTTTTTTTTTTTTTTGGGGGGTGGNNNTTTTTTTTTTTTTTTGGTGGGTGCTGGTTCGGGGGGCACGTCGGGGGCTCTGGGAAGCAGCTGCCCCGGCAGCAGGCTGAGGTTCCGCGAACCTCCCCGGAGCCTTGGCGAGGCGGGGCGCAGCCTCGGTAGCCTTACCCGGTTGCTCCCTCTTGCGCCGGCTGCCGCGGGCGCCGCTCACGCCCCGCTCTGCGGCCGCGGACCGCGGCGGGGGGTGTGTGTTGGTTTGTACCTGCTTTTGGGCGTCTAAACAGCTCGTTCACGAGCTCTACGCGGTTAGTTTATTCTCAGCCTGGCTGCCATTAGGAATTTCGCGTGGACGGGACCATCGAGTCAATGCACCTCAGATTCCCTGGAACTTTGCTGCGCTTAGGTTCCGCGCGCTTCAGCTGCCAGGATTTTCTGAGACATGACACAGTTTGCTATACATATACATAGGAAGGTACTTATTAAAAGGAAAAGCATACTGAAAGCCCCCATATTTTTAAAAGAAGGGTAAAATGCTCTGAAGGTGTGCATACCTGCCTTCGAGCCCCGTTCCTCGGTTAGGTGACCTCACGTATTCCCAGATACCAGGAACACTCTCGATGCATCTTGGAAAGGTGATAGTGAGATTATTCAGGTAAAAATGGCTAATGAGGAGTTCCTCCTCATGTTTAAGGCGGAACATGTGCATGGGACAGCTAACGGTTAAAATGCACTTATTCCATAATAAGTGCATTTTATAATAATAAATACATAATTCTATAATAATTCTATACTATTGTAAGCATTAGATGAATACTTTCCCTTTTTACGATGTTTTATTGTAATATCTCTTAGGAGACTGGAAATATCTTAATACTGCATAAAATAATACTTTTTATTTTTCTTTTACTACAGGTTATTGAGGTATGCAATATTTTTAGAGCATATTTTACATACTTGGTAAAAGTTGATTTGAGCTTGGGCCCTCTTATATTTGAGCTGCTAACATTTACTAGACTTAAGAAATATTTGTGAATATGAGAGACCATGTCTGAAACTGTGTTGTCTTTTTAGACATTACTGGGTTTTTTTGTTTGTTTGTTTGGGGTTTTTTTATATATATACAGGAATAATTTCCTGGTTATTGTGTCATGCCTTTGCATTTTACTGCTGATAGGAGACATGTATTATGCTAAGATCCATAGACTTAGTCCTTAAGTATTTTCATGAAAATGAATAGGTTTTTATTTAAAGCAGCAGTATTTTAATTTATATAAGTAGCTTTTAAATAACAATAGTTTTTGGCGGTGATTTCTGATGAAAAGTCATAAAATGTATTGCCAGTTCCTGTCTGCCTCTCCTCCTCAGATAATGTCAGTTATTTGGAGTGACTCTTACTCTTGAGGTCAGGTGGTTACAGTACCTTCCAGAAAATAGAGATGAGGAGAGATATAAATGCAAAGAGACTAAAAAGCAGTGACAGTATCATAAAAAGGAACGGGTTATTGGAAGTATAAGAAAAGTTTTGAAAGTTACACAGCATATCACACACTTCTCAATTAACCATTAAAATCAAGCCCAAAATTAATTGGTTTAATTGATATTCTGTTCTCCAGTTAAGATTATTATGTTGTGTTCCTCTGGGCTGGAGGCAGGGCACTGCTGGGTGTTTCACAGCAGGAACACAAGCAGTTAAAGCCACTGAGGGGTAATGCTGGGCAGAAGGCAGTGCACACTGGTGCAGGGGATCCTTTGTACAGGACTTTTTCGCCAGCTGAGGCAGGCACTCATTAATACAGCATGTTCTGAACTCTGATGGTGTGTGGTTAACATTTTGATTCCTCACAGCTCAAGCAATTTGGCAAGTGACAAATAGAATTCTTAAATGCTTTCAACAAATTCATGCAGAGGATTCCTTTCTTAAAAGGTTAAAGGGATACCGTATCCACTTGGTGTCTTTACTGCTGTAAAAATGACGAGCAGAAGGTTTTTTTGTGTTACCTTGGTAAAAGATCCTCTGGAAGTCAAACACTATTAACTTTAACGAAGTAGCTTTGATGGCAGGGAAGAGACAGCTGATACTACACTTCCTTAACAATAAACCTCAGTGACAGATAAAAACAAACACGTGCACGATAACATATAGCATTTCAGAGAATGGAGCCAGAAACTAATGCCGACTGAAGTGATCTTTGCTTTCTTTTGAAGCCTGTTACTGCTTTTGAAACCGTTCTTTCTGAAAAGAGTTGAAATTAAATTCTGCTTCTGTGACAAATTTATATCATGCTATTGAAGTGAGCAAAAGCAAATGGACGTGTCTCATATTGTCTCGGGCTGCGATTTTTGAGATTTGTTTCATTGTGCTTAAAATTATACACCATGACTGATAACTTAATAGGAAGAAGCAGTCTGCTCTTTCATGAGTTTATTCCTTCCTGTCTATTTCCTGTCCTCTTTCCCTGAACTTGCTCACTTTTTGCCCTCAACTCTTGACGTAATAGAACTGCTGCTCATTATTTTTACCTGAGCTGGAGAACCATTTCATTTTTCCAGTTATGTTGTTGTACTGAGGACAAACAGACATAATGAACTTGCTAATGTAAATAATAAGGAGGAGAAAATACTATTTTTAGTTTCAGGTGATCAGAACATGTGTGTGTGTGTGGTGGTGTGCTCTCCTAGGAGAGGTGGCAGTTTCCTTCATTGTCTTGCTGTCTGCAGCCCAGTGGTTAGGGCATTTTTATGGAAGGTGGAAGATATTTTGAATTCTTTTTCACTGGGGAGTGTTTATTCTTGGGTTTCTTGTGTTTCAGACAACCTGATTACTGTTGGACGAAGTGTGTTTTTTTCACTGGGCTTACTTTCAAGGAAAAGTGAACCACTCATCTCTATCCAGCAAGATAACTCAGGCATCTGAAGCCTAGGATAGGGTTCTGGGACGTGAGGAAGAGCATCACCTAGGAAGAAGGTGAAGTTTCAGACCTGCAACAAAGCATTTTGATGCTGACCACTGCCATGTTAAGGTCTTGCTGTAAATTAAACCACGCTCTCTGATATCTCATTGACAGTAATGCCATGACAGGAGTGTCTTTCCAATCAATTTCCTGATTTTAAAAATTCAAATAGCAAAAGCAATTTATTCAGAGAAAAACAATGTGCTAAGATCAATAGTGTAAAAAAGGTTTAAGTCCTATGGCCAAAGCTGTTTTCAGATTGGTGATGTATCCTAGAAACTACAGCATATGTACTGAACCTGTGCCCCAATCACATATGCCTGTATACTACAGTCCTTTTTAGAGCAGATTTCCACTGCACAGCTGCTGTCAGCCTCTATTTTCATTTGCATGATTCTTGTGAGCTGCCTTTCAGACTGCATCTTTCTCATCCAGACCCCACAGTGAATTTCCTTAGGCTTTACTTTCCCCATGAAGACAGGTGCTTTTAAACTAAGAAGACAAAGCAGTTCACTGCTTATATGAACGAATTATTGTCAATAAGTGCAAAAAGCAGGAGCTGCTTGGAGGTTTAAGTGTGGCACCTGGGGACGTGGTTTAGTGGTGGACTTGGCAGTGCCCGGTTGCTGTTGGACTCGATGTTCTTCGAGGTCTTTTTCAGCCTAAATGATTCTGTGATTTATTATTAACATTATCATGGGCTCTAAGAGCACCATTCTTCTTTGGGCAGGGGAATGGATGGGCTCCTCTGAAGGCAGGAGGGATGACTGTAAGTAATGCAAACGATGTGGCAAAAGGTGCACTGGCAAACTTGGCAAAAGGGCCCAGCCTTCCTGCTGGGAGTATCACCGCTCTGCTTTTAGGAGCAGGGTGATGCACAAGGTGCTGCCACCACACCACTCTGGGGTTTGTCTGTGCATGAGTGGAAACTTCTGTGGCCTTTTGTGTGGCGTGGTGCTTTTTCCTTAGTCCAGGCTCTTCACAGAGTGGTGATGATTTGGCCTAGAACTTGGTGGGTTTTACCTGTCCCGTTCTGCGTGGGGAGATGTTTGGAGAAGGTGCTTGAGCTGTGAGTGGAAGCTGCTGTAGAAGAATATTAAGTGAGCTGTGTACAGTGTTTCTCATCAGCCCTGACTTTGTCCAGCTTCCCGGGTCTTGTAGAGTTTTTGAATACATGTATTGCTTACCAGCCCTACAAAGTTAATTTTTCTTTCTTTTTAACTTAACAGAAGGCTTGTCGTGTTATTGACTATCAGTTTATTGGTTTTATAATTAAATTTTAAAATTGTTTTGGATTATCTTAGAGCACAAATGTTATATTTAAGTGGAACACCTGACTAACTACTGTAGAGTACAGAAACTAGTAAGTCTTCCAACCTCTTTTTTTAATAATCATTGTGTCAAAAATAGACTGATAAGCTGTGTCTAAAGGGATTAGTGCAAGGAAAAATCCTATATTCTCATTTTGTTTCCCCACCCTTATCAGACTGATGCTTTTCCTGAGTCAGTCTGTACTTCCTTTTCCAGGATGCTTTATATTCAGAACCTTCAGATGTTGGATCAGTGTCAGATTTCCTGAAATAGATGTTCTAACTTGTACGTGCTACGCATTGCTTTCGAGGTCCTGATTTACTTTTATCATATGGAAATCTTATGTTTTTTCACTTACAGCATTTCAGTTCTCATATAGTACCTGATATTATTTGTATGTAAGTTTTCCTGTCTGCCTTATTTTTGCATGTGAGCTTTCCACGGGGGGCTGCTTTGCGTGCAGGAAGAACTGATTTTAATTTGGCATATGCTGGATACAAACACAGCCCGAGATTGCACATGAGCTGTGCCCTCTTGTGTTCACTTGGAAAAGTAACCGACGTATAAGAAAATAAAGCAAGCCTCCTGAAATTAAATTGGCTGGAGTTGATATATCTCACATCCTCAGATCCCTGGAATAGTCTCAAATTCTGGAAATGCTGCATTCAAGGATTCCGGAATTTGATGATTTCTCCTCTTCCCAGTGCTGGGCAGTACAAGTTAGATCACTTTCATTTTATTTTAAATGCAGAGAGGACAAAGCAAGAGAGCAGAAAACACTAGAGTGCAATTATAAATAAAAGGAGAAAATGTGTTTAAATTCATATTTGGGTCATTTTTCTGTCCCCAAAAAGTAACATGCATTAATAGAACTTTTCCAAATGAAACCTTCCTAATTGTATTCTGTCAGTCTCTTAGA
>WAAG01002292.1:0-10434 GCA_013390105.1 Tichodroma muraria | reverse complement strand
GGCCGGGGCAGCGGAACCGGGCCCCGGCTCTGCGGCCGCCGCCGAGCGCCCCCGGGCCCGGGGACACGGGCAAGGACCGGAGCTGGGCAGCTGCAGTGCCGGGGCTCCGGCTTGGGCCGCTGGGGCGTTTCGGGTGAGACCTTCAGGCCGGGCGCCCGTCAGCTCTCAGGCCGCGGCAGCCCCGCGGTGTGACCGGGCAGCTCGCAGCGGAGCCCGGGGCAGCCCCGCGGTGTGACCGGGCAGCTCCCAGCGGGTCCCAGGACAGCGGCGCTCGCCGAACGTGCCCCCATGGGCGGCCCCTCAAGTGGCGGCGTTCTAAAATCTTTTTTTTTTGAGTTCCATTCCCACGTGCAAGACAAAGTCCGGTTTCGTGCACTTAAAAGAAGCTTTATTTTTGACCATCGGCTATACAGTTCTTTGTACATCTCTCAGCCCTCATTTGCACCGTCAGAGTACACCTTCAGTGCAAAGGTCATGGTATAAAACTCATGAAAATGCAGAAAATGTGCAAAGCACGCGTGGCCCTTTCTATCGTCTTTACTAAAAAGACAAAGGCACACGCTTCAGCATTCACGATAAGAAAACATGCACAGCAAACGCCCCGATGTAGTCACAGAACACAATAAACACAGCTCAGAAAGAACATAAGCCACAGCCCTGTGGGAGAAGCCAAGGAAGCAGGTACAGCAGCGCAACAGCCAGAAACCGAGCCCACTGTGACTCCACAGCACAGGAAGTGGATGAGAACAGCAGTCCTGCAGGCATTTGCAGCATTTGTATCAAAATCCTCAGGCATTCTTATGCTGCTGCTCCCGGGATCCCCTGTCCTACCAGGGGATGCGGCACTGCCCGGCCCCGCGTGTAGCCCCAGCACCGCCCTGGGTCCTGCCGTGCAGGGGCAGCCCTGGCACTGCACCGGGGCTGCAGGGGGAGCGAGGACAGCGCTGGAACAGACCCCGGGTCCTTCTCCTCTGCAGCCGCTGTGCACCACCATCTCTTCACCCCGAAAAGGGTCCTGCACAGGGCTCTGGGTCCAGCTGTGCTAAGGAAGGTTCCCCTGACGCAGCGCTGTGGTGTCCCCGCCGGTCTCGCACGCTGGCAGATGAGTTGTTCCGTACTCCCCGGGGAAGGAGCTGCGGCAGCAGCCGTGCCAGGGGTATGAAGCCACCAGCCTGCAGGGAGCTCCCTCAGCACCCCTGTGACAGTATCTACCAGACAAGGTGGAGCACGAGGCTGAGCAGGGGATGTTTAAACTGACCCAGTATCAGGGCAGCCCAGGCTTGCCCCCGATCCCCACCACCCAGCCTGACACCAGCACCACAAGCCGCAGGGGGTGGCAGCCTGCCCTGGGCTCTCACATGCCCACCTGCTGCTTTGGACCTGTTCAGGCCACTGCTACTTAATTCAAAGAGTAATAGTTTATATAAATTCTCAAAAAATGATATTAAACAATGGTTTGGGGTTGGGCTTTTTTTGAGAGAGTTTTATTAAAGATACTACACCAAAATCTTATACTCCATAATATTTTCATCACTCACAGACTAACTTGGTTAAAAATGTAATTTATAGAAAAACGTCTGCAAAAGTAAACCTAAAAAAAAAAAAATACCTATTACACATCTCTGCATGGACAATCTGCATGTTAGCAAAGAATTCCTTTTATTATCCAACCTGAACATGTACTTAAACAAGGAACACATTCATGAAACAGGACACACTCCTTGATTATGGCACACCTCAAACTACTTGGACTAAAGGAAAACAAGTGCAATTGTTTAATTGCATCTAACAACAGAACAATAAAAATGACTTTTTATTCCTTTGTTTTTGTTTTTTCCAAACCCATTCCATTTGTTCTCTTCACAACAAAACCTCCAGTGGTTAGTCCTGGAACCACTCACAATGCATGAAGCAGACTCCCCATGGGCTGGTCCATGTTTACACAGAAGCATGCAAAGGAGGATACTGCAGCATTTGCAATGCAAATCTATTAAATACGTTATAACTGAACAAGGTGTCCCTTTAACACTGCAATTCTAGAGCCTTTATCTGTGGTGGAAGTTTCCAGTGTATTCATTATAAAACAGCATACAATCAGAAACAGAAACAAGGAATTTTGCAAATTGTGTTTTCAACTAGTAAATGTTTATGAGAGCTGTGTCTAGCGCCGAAACCAAAGCCAGCTATTGAGTAGCCAGAAAGCTACAGTAAGGGAATACATGATCATTTCCCTCTTAGCACGCTCTTTGTTCTCTTCTTCCAGGAGCTGGAGACGGCGATTAAGTTTGATTATCTGAAAACAAATAAAGGCTTTTAATATTTCAGTAAAAGTTGCCACACTTTCTAGAAGCTTCCAAATAACCATGTAGAATTAGTATCTCAAACAGATGATGTTAAACAGTTGATAAATTGACTTTCTGTCTTCAATCAGTAGTGATCAGATCCTAGAGTCCCTATTAATTAGGAACAGAAACAGAGTCAGATTCTCCAGACTCCCAGAACAACACATATGTGAGGGCAGTCCAGCAGGGGCACAGAGAAGAGCCCTTGCCTTGCCTGTTGTGGGTACCTCTGTAGTCACAGAGAAAACCTCCTGCCCCATTTTACACTACAGCTTTGTCCTAATGTTGCCAGCTACCGTGGTTTACATACCTGTCTTCTTAAAGAGGCAGCATCTACGACTGTTAGGTCATCCGGTGTTCCCTCGAGCGTCGTGTCGAAGTTGGAGAGACCGTATCTATCAGATGAAGGAGAGGGCTCACTGTCTCAGCCATGCAGATCAGCAAGTACCATACTTTATCAACATTCTAGTACATGTATATTTTGGTGGCGATGGAGACAAGAATTATAATTTTTTTTTTTGCAGCTGTTACAGAGTTGCATTTCAACAGGCTCGTAACTGAGTAAAGCACAAACACATATGAAGTGGGTAAGTGCTCGACTCAATTAGGGTTGATTGCTCTCCACACAGACAAAACTCCTGCTGACACAGCTCCTGGAAAGACTGTTTCCATTTAACGATTCAGGAAAGGTGAACATTGCCTGACCTGAAGTGCCAAAGTTGCAAGAGACCTGGCAAGAGTAGAAATAACCAGAGAGTTGCAAAGTGTCTAATGCTCAGTACCTACTTCGATATCCTAAGGGGACACTTACTGAGAATAAGAACCTCAGTCACATTAATCTCTATTTCAGGCAGAGAATCTGGCAAACAAAGCCCAGTGCAGAGTCACTCACTGCTTGCTGAACTTTGTGTGCATTAGAAAGTTTGTTCCCAGGGCACTCTCAGTTTTCTGAATGCAGCAATTCAGAAAGAGCATTACTCCAACTCGAGGACAAGTTAAATAAATACAGAACATTTATTATCAGTTTGAGAGTGGCAGATAGTCTACACAGGTCTGTATTTTGATCATCCAAGTGCTAGCTCTTAACGAGATTAATTTCCAACAACTAATAGGTAAAGCAGTTCCTGATCCTCCATGTACTCCTGAGCTTCTCACTTTCTGTCTTAAAACCTCAGTTTCCAATATCTGCTCCCCTTAACTTCCCTTCTCACAAGGACCTGTGAACAACTGCTGCAAATAGCTTAAATGGAGCAAAATAATGCCAAGGCTACTGAATTCCCAACAAATACACCTAAAAGAACATCAATCATTTAATGACAGTTAATCGTCAACTTGAACCAACAAGATTTTGAGTAGAATTCATGGAGCTTGCAGAGTGCCCTTAAGTGCAGAAACTACTTTGCACTGCAGGTTCTTCTATCACTTTCCTGAAACCTCTAGAATTAGAATGCCCTCATCTCAAGAAGCCTCTCCTTCCTCTGCCAACAAATTGTCACTTTTCCAGGTATCACTGCCCATCAATACTTTGTTTCTAAATAAGAACTGCTATTTCTACATGAGAGTTGCCCTAGTCTGGACTTAATAACAGTGAGATCCTTCAGCTTTGCAAAAAAAAAAAAAAAAAAAAAAATTTAAAAAAATCAAGTTTTCCTTACTCTACAGTTCCTCTGAAAACCAAAGAGATTTCTGATGAGGGTCTTTTTGTAGCTATTTTTTTTTGTTAGTAGTACATGGTAAAATAATTAGAGAATTCTACCAGATCTACAGCACAGTTGTCCCTCACCCTCTCCTGGGAAAGTCAGGGAGGGTCAGCATTTCAGTGTGATGCACACGCCTCCCTCCCAGCTCACATAATAGTGTATCACTGCTGCTCTACAATTTCCAAACCATTCCAAGTATTAAATCAAGAGGGTTACCAGGAAAAATCCCCTTGAGATAGCTCTTGGACCATTTCAGAAACTGACTTCCTGAGTTAGAGAAGAATCACTTGTTTGAATTCAGCTCCTACTTCAACACAAATCTAATCCCCACATTCACGAAAACACTGAAGTCTAATTGGCAAATGCGAAAAACGCATGTGAAAGGACTATTTTTTTCCCGTCATTTTGACCATGGGATTATGTGTCAATCTTTTACCCAGTTCCACTGAAATGATGCCAATCTGCCAAGAAAACAGCAGTGAAAATGCCTCCAGCTACAACCAACAACCAATCACAGGCTGAGAGCACCTTCAAATTAGGTGAGGTAAGGCCAAATTTTCTAGCAAGCTCCCCATTAAATCAGCAAATACTTGAACTATACAACTCATGTAATGTAAGAGCCTCCCCTCAGGCATTAATCTGAGTCAGAGTTCTGCAGCACTTTGTATCTACCAGACAGCTGAGATCTGGGCAGGTGACTTGCAGGGGGAAAGGCCTGAAATATCTCAAGAGTTAAGAGGCAGCATAAAAATGAGCGTTGTGTTTTAAAATAACATCGCTGGAAAGAGGGAAATAGAAAAATGAATTTTAGAATTAGTGGATCATGACTAACAAAAAAATGCTCTTTACCTTGTGTTGTCATGATGAGGGTTAGAGGAAGTGGTAGCAGCTGACCCACCACGTAACATTGGCCTACAGCAGGATTTTGTAGATTGAAAGCACAAGATAGAAATAGGAAATGACAAACAAGAGATAAGAGGTAAAACACAAAGAACAAAGGAACGTCAAAATACTTCCAGATATACTCTATGTTTCAATATAACTTCTATAATTTATTTTGTTATAAATTGCACTTGCATATTTCTCTCATTCATATTTAATCAACACTGAATGTTTTTGCAGGTAAGACGTGTAAGCAAATTTTTGATGAAACAGCTTCATTTACAGAAGACAAACTATTGGAATAGAAATTTAGGTGAATATTATCAGCCTTATAAAATAAACATGGGGAACTTCAGGTTTAAAAAAAAAAAAATCCCCAAATCTAAAACCCCACTCAACAATAACAATAAATAAATAAATGTCCTACACATACTTATAAAAGCCCTTTTAATTATCTTTTGCTCCCTGCAGGGAAAGGGGAGATTTGCCTTTCCTGTATTCGTCTATGCTAGATGTAATTCAGAAAACCTGGGCTGGCAGCCTAAGGGCCACGCAGAGTCTGAAGAGAGGGAGATCTCTCCAGGGAGAAGCCACTACAGGCTCCAAGCAGATGTCCTGAACATCCGTACAAGTGTTGCTCTTTTCCCTTTTCTTTCTGGGCAGGGAGGAAGAAAAGGTAGAGCTTTTTTAACTGCTGCAACTTTCTAATATACATGAAGTTTGCAATGAGAAGTTCCTGTATTACAGTTCACAGCAGCTGGGAGCACCAGCAGTGCCCTCTGACAAGCTGGCACTATGTGTTTCCAGTGCCTCTGGTAATGAGGCATTAGGGTTCCACATCACAGGTGTGCAACAAACTGCAGGAGCCTGAAATCTCTTTTCAATCTCTTTCATTTTCCCAGTGCCAACTGGAGATACTTGCACCATGCATTTAACCCACGTATATTGCAGGCTATAAAACTGAAGACAAAGATAATCTAGGTATGAAAATCTTTCTGGCAGGTCTGTGTAGGAGGCAGAGCTTTGGTGCCAAGGTGGTTGGGAGAATGCTGAAAATGCTGGTGGTGGGTCTGGCCTGAAACCAGCCAGAACCGTGCAAAAATATCACAGCCACAGGCTTCACTTCAAAAGATCAGGATTTAGGAGCCTTGGCAAACTCTGCTACCTGATTACTATTTATTGGCACCAGGTTCTAGTCTAATTAGCACCACAAGTGCACACCACAATGTTCTTCTCTCTAGCACTTAGGCCAGCGTGATGTGTTTTACAAGACAGAAAGCCCTGTTTCCCATACATGCAATAAATATAAGAATGTTTTTACCTAAATGTACAAGGTCTTGCAGGAAGTTATCAAAAAAAAAAGCTATTCCTAACCAGAGAAATAATTCAGCTGGTCTAAGATCTTCCCTGACAGACACTACAACTATATACTTTGAGACAGTGCAAGAGATTGAGCAAACAGCAGCTATGGAGAAGGTCACAGAATTTCTCTGAGAACTTAAGTCACCTGTAACTAACTGGCAGATATGTGAATGCCAGTGCCAGCACCCAGCAGGCACTTCCCACACCATCTGATACAGGACAACGTTTGGATTCTGTGTAATGAGAACAACAGTCTCAAGTGCTCTCTAAATTCAGCCTCTGTGCTAACTTTTGGCAAACAAAGTTTTACAGCTGTTGTAGAATTAATCAATCCGAATTACAACTACCCTTCCCCAAGGAAAGCCACAGGCCTGGAGACAGCTGAGGGCTACAGCAAGGCACAACACCCGAGCACTCTGGGATCTGTGTGAGTCAGGAGCTTAAACTTTTAAGCCTTTGATCCCACTTCCCAACACAGCCAGGCTGTTAAGAAACTGCAGATGATTTCTTCCTTTTCTTTAGAGTTCACATTTTATTTCATTACAGGTGGACCCAAAAGGTATACAATGATACTGCCCCACCTCTTCTACTTTCTTGTTTTTTTATATTCACAGAGAATTGATTACATAGATCATAGTGGCCTCATAAGTGAGAACCTTACCCCAAAATTAGCAGCAAGTTTTTTGATAAATGCAGAATATAAAAGTATGATATAGGCAAGCCATTAAATGCATGGCCTTCTTTAAAAAAATAAGTGTATATTAGAACTTTGAATTTTCCGGCTACTTCTGTCAATTTCATCCTAAACATTAGTGCATAATCAGAAGAAGCCACAACACCAAGATCATGTGTACTCCCTGCAAATACAGCAGCAACCTCAAACTTGACTGGAATGCTCAGGAATACAGTTTAATACCAGTAGGAAAACAGGCATTAAGGCAAGAAGCAACTGAACCTGGTCTGTCTCCTGCTGCTTCCACAGTGAGACCGCAACCCTAAACACAGGGTCGGGGAGGAAAGCAACAAGGGGTGGACAATTCAAGAACCTGGGTCCAGCTTCCATCGCTCCTGTGCCTGTGAATGGGGGACTGGGGCCAGCACACACACTTTGCTCAGCACAGGCAGCAGCTGTGGTCAGTTCTGGCTGTCCTTTAAAACATCTCTGCAAGTGTCAGCAAAGCCGTAAGAATGGGCAGTAGGATAAAAGGATGTGCTCTGGACATGAGCTGGGGGAGCTCCCGAAGTACAAACAGGACTGGCTGGCTCAACCTGCTCCCCTTGCCTGTCTCAGTGCTGCCAGCAGTTACCCCAGTACAGCAAAGCTGCTGCCTTTCCCAGCCTCTTTCACGTCTGCACACACATCTCATTTCCTTCTGGACTATTATTACCCCAGGCCAGAGTCAAGGGTAGCCCTCTTTGATGGTCATAACTCACTTCCCATTTTTATTTCTACAATGAAAAATATCATTAACTTTCTCAAGATAAAAAATGATCTTATAAAACCTCAGGATATGATTATGTGGATGAAGTTTGGCATTTAAAAAGGTCGGTGGCTTTTTAGAAAGGGCTATCCTAAAGGAATCATAAATTGCCATGCTCTTTCCTCCTAAATAAAATGTACTGAGTCAAGAGATGAACAGTTTCTATAAAGTACAGATTTCAAACCAAGTCTATACAGATATGAAATTATCTGTTTTTCCTGCATTTATGACATCACTAAAATTTCCTTACATGCATGGAGTTTTTTGGGGGCTTGGCTGGCTGGTTTGTTTTCAGATTTTCTTCTGCTGCCTAGAGCATAAAAGATCAGCCTTTAAAGGACAGTTGGGGTACGCCCTACAGCCATTCCACAGAAATTGAAACAGAAAAATGGTTAGAACTAGAAACCAAAACTGACCTATTGTCCTTGTCCAAGCTGAAGGAAATGCAAGAGTAAACAGTGATCATTAAATTGCTGCTCATTTAAATGACCCTTTATATGAGCAGTGCTGGCTGAGCTAGGCATAACTCATTATCTGCAGCAGTACCATCAGCACCTACCGTTAGCAGTTTTAGTAGATTGGAAAATGTTTGGGCAAAAAAACCAGACAAGCTTAAACAAGACAAGCTATAAAACAAGTTAAAAATATTTCCAGTGAGTAACACATAGCCAGATCTTGTTAGTTTTAAAAGATCTCTTCAAGTATTAAGCATAGAATGTTAAAATAGGTAAGGCTTTAAGAGAGAAAGCACATTATGCAGAGCAAAAGAACAGAGTGCAGGTTTGGAGCAATTTAAAATGAACATTATTTTGCAACCATGCAAATGAATCATCCAAATTTCACATTCCCAAGCCAGCTGTAATGGTGGGTGTCTAAACACCCAGTCACAAAGAATACACTTTCACCTTATTGAAAAGTTCATTATTTTAGCATCTATTCATAGGTGACTATAAACAACTTTCCCATTCCTTCTAGGAAGGTTAGCAAGAACACCTCAAAAATTAACTCAGACCACGATGAGTAATGCAGCTTTTGAAGTATTCAGAATTCTAGAATTTTTCTGATAATTGAACTAAGTTGAAAGTGTATGTATGTATATGGATTTGTTTTCCAGAATCCAAGAAAACACAGGCAAGAACATGCGTAAGAGAAGCCAGGAATAAAACCTGTTAGCTTCACTGCAGACTGGGAAAAGGGCTAAAGTTCCAATCTATATTTTAACAAGGAGTCTTGGCACAGGATCCATATGTGTTACTGTTCATAGACAGTACAATTTGTTCTTATCTGGGAGATTTAATTTAGCAAAAGAAATTTATAATTATATAATTTTAATATTGATAAGGAAAAAATAAGTATTGATGTCCGACTGTTGATAGATAGGCATCAAAATTTTAACAGCTACAGACTGGCATTTCACAGGATTAAATAATTCATTAGTTAAGCACCCAACTCACAGTATTTCAAGGGACTCTATGCAGCTAATTTTGTTTGTTTTTCTGAGTCCCAGTCTGGGAACACAAAGGCCAGCAAGACTGGAGTTCTTTACAATTCAGGAATGTTAATATGGGCATTTATATATTGTCAGGTCAGCAAACACGGTGAGCTACCAGGAGGTGCCAACTTGGAAAGTGACTGCAAACACACAGACATTCACAGTAAGATTGGCTTGATAGTCACATTTCATTACCAAAACAACTAGAAAGCAAATAATTTAAACTTCACACTACACATAGTAAGTGTGCCTCAAAGATATTAGCAGAGGCAGATGGCAGATTTCAAAGAACTTGCTAGCACAAGCCACACTGAAGGGCTGCAGGAGAAATGAGCAGTTCCTCCCAGCGTTTTTAACAATTATTTCCACTAATTCAACCTCCTGGCAAGTCCCAGAGGTCTGAGCTAGCCCTACACCGGAGACTGTGGGCAATTGTTACCTAAACTTCTGTGCTGGCATACATCTAACCTGGAAATTGCTTTTGGTAAATGAATATTGCCATTATTAGTCTTTAGGAATGTTTCTATAGTGTTAAACATGCCGTTCTTGGAATGCTTCCAAATCCCAAATCCAGACAGTCCATGGATTGATTCACCAAGTGAGCAAAACTCCACTGAAGAGAATGGAAATAACTATACAGGGATTGCCATGAGGCTTATTCTGGCTTATTACTCTCCAAGTGTCAGGTTATCCATAAAATCAGAGGCAGCAATAATCAGAGGAGCAACCAGCTCCTCAGTGTCCCTTGCCTCTCTTGATCTCAGCATTCAGGGTGGCCACCATCAGTCACGCGGCCACCAGAGAGAATTATTCCCAATATAAACTGTAACAGTTTCTCTACACATTATCAAAGTAGTCTACAATGCCTCATAATATTCTACCCTGTGTCTGCACATTTTTTTAATGCTTTATGACATCATCAACCCAATCTTATTGATTTGCACCACTGCTCACCAACAGAAAAGCAGAAGACAAGGCTTGTAAATTTGCAGGCTCAGGGTCAAGTATTAATTGCAGAATACACTGATAATCTCAGAACAGCACAACCCCTTGCAGCCACAGGCTTACCCTCGCTATTAAGATTTTTATTTGGAAGGAAACCAAAACAATCCTATATTTGAAACAGAAGCATTTTGAAATGTGAATTTTGGACATTTAAATTGCTTATGAATAGT
>WAAG01002268.1:4162-16563 GCA_013390105.1 Tichodroma muraria | reverse complement strand
CCGCGTTTGCTCCGCGGGGCCGCGGCCGGTGCCGCTCGCCCGCCCGGGCAGCGCGGCCGGAGTGGCGCCGGACACCCGCGTGTGGCCCTCGGCTCCTCCTGCACCTCATCGCGGCTTGCCTGGTCTCGAAGGCTTGAAAATTCATTGCGAGATGTGGGCTAGAACGGGAGGTTGTGACGCGTCCTTTGTCAAGAGCTGCGCCTGTTGAGCAGTACCGCGGCCAGCAGCGGCTGTGAGGCAGCAAGGCGATGTGCCCGTGCGGCTCCGCTCCCCGCTCTCAGGCACCTGTCGCCTCTGGGCTGGGGCGAGCAGCCCCGTGGTTCTGTGCGACGCGTCCGTGGCTCCGTAGGTACAAAATGTTCGGCGCTGAATGCGACCTCTTAGCGTTCACCAGGTGCTGCATCTTTCGGGGGAGGTGGAGGGCAAATCGAGAGCTGATGGGTGCACAGGTGAGGCAGGGAAAGTGTTTCCTGGGGATCACCAGCTGGGAGCATTTTGGGTGTGGAGCGTTGCTGTTTCTGCGCTGCGTGGGATGGGGAAGGCTTTCTTGTGGTATCTATGGTATCCCCTTTCTTGTGAATGAAGGTGGAACTGTTGGACACAGAGCTGAAATTGACTAAGAAATTCCCTGACTTGTTACCATGTTGACAATTGCTGCTTTCCATGGTGGGTTTTTAGTAGCTGTAGTTTTGTACCTATAAAGTTATACTACCTGTAATTGGTATATTTTCATTTGGACCTCTTTAATTTGAAATATTTAGTTAATGAGGTGTAAAGGATTCTGATTTACTTTCTGTTCTCATTTTGGAAGTAGCCTGCCAGAAAGCAGTGGCATGAATAAGACCTTAGTGATGAGTCGGAATCATTGGCATTAAAATGAAACCTGTGATAATCGTCCTGACAGAAAGGTCTTCCTCATTAACTGCGAGTCTGCAGTTAAAGCTTTAACAGGTTTTATTCCATCATGCTTTTTGAAGTACTGGGGCTGCACAGACACCCCCTAATGACAGCAAACTTAGGACAGTCCTGGTCTATAATCCTGGGAATCCTGCGTGACATATCAGGGGATTTTTAGGAGCAGGTTAACCCGTGGCATACCCCAAATATGCTTGTTTGTCCTTAGGAGCATATGTGTGCTTCTTTTGTTAACTTTCAAAAAAATGTGTTATTTTTCTGTGTGCATTTGAAGGGTGCAAACAGCTATGGACAACTTGGTCTTGGCCATAAGGAGGATGTGCTGGTTCCTCAGGCCCTGAAAGATGTTTCCTGCAAATGTCAAGACATTGCAAGCATTGCTGGAGGAGGGGGACATTCTGCAATTATCACTGGTAAAAACACTGCTCTTGCACGGAGTGTTTGGCTTTTAATCACTTTTTTTTGTGTGTTTCCCCGTTGGTTAAGTGCTGCCACCTCTCTGTGGCTGCTGTTTCTGAGCAAGTACAAAAATCTTAGTTGCAAAACAGCTTCCTCTCCTCCCAGTTAACTCAATATTTGGGGAAATTGGGGAGATTCCCGTTGCTCATATGTTGTGTGGCTACTTTGTGGCTGTGTGAGGACTGTTTCTTCAGCTGTTTCTTTCATACAAAGAAGCCAAAGAAGTTTTCTGTATTGAGGATGGGGGGTGGGAAGGAGGAGTCAGAGGTTATTCAGTCTTAAGAGGTGTTAAGGTAAGGAGCAGGATGCAACATCTGGTCCTTGAAAGGTTCTGCTATATGCTACAACTAATAAAGTAAAGAAGGCATGCAGACAGATGTGAACATGATAAGAAAAGAATCTTAGTGTGAGAGGTGCCTGTCTCACCATATGGATTGTCTCCCTTGACAGACCCAGCTCTCCACAGCTGTAGTTATTCAGAGATATTTCTCAGGCATCAGAAACAACTGTTTCTCTTAATTTTTACTTGATTGCAGTGCCCAAAGTGACACATAATCACTGTCCTCGTTTGTCACAGGATCTCACATATGTAAATTTCTCTTTTTAGTTTGTGAAGTGGAACACAATTTGTTTTGTCTTTTTTTCTTCCAGGTGTAGGACAACTCTTTGTATGTGGCCACAACAAAGATGGGCAGTTAGGATTGAATCACACAGAGGATGTGCTGCGTTTTACTTTGTGCAGTGCCCTGTCTGGCTTTTGTGTAAAACAAGTTGCATGTGGCTGGGATTTTACAATCATACTAGTAGGTAAATCTGTCTCTCTGGGAGCTGCAGAAATAACTTGATGTAGAGAACACGCTGAAAGTTCCACAATGCTATTGCTTGTGTGATGTGAGGGACCTGGACAAGTTTGAGGAGAGGCCCATGGGAACCTCATGAGGTTTAATGAGACCAAGTGCCGGGGCTGCACCTGGGTCAGGACAACCCCAGTATCAGCAGAGGCTGGGAATGAATGGATGGGGAGCAGCCCTGCCTAGAAGGACTTGGGGTGCTGGGGGTGAGAGGCTGGACATGACCCAGCCGTGGGCACTCAGCCCAGAGAGCCAAACATGTCCTGGGCTGCATCCAGGGCCCCGTGGGCAGCAGGGCAGGGAGGGGATTCTGCCCCTCTGCTCAGACCCCACCTGCAGACCTGCACCCAGCTCTGGGGTCCCAGCACAGCAAGGACAAGGACCTGCTGGGGTGAGCCCAGGGGAGGCCACCAAGATGATCAGAGGGATGGAGCACCTCTCCTGAGAGCAAAGGCTGAGAAATTTGGGGCTGTTCAGCTTGGAGAAGGTCCTAACCCTGGACAAATTCTCTTAACCTTATATGGAATTTGGTTTAGCAATGAATTCAAGTTTTAGCTATTCTCTGAAATATTACATACTTGAAAGACGGCTTTCACTTTATAGCAAATGCTACTGATGATCACATTCAAAAATTCTCTGAGTAATGCATTCAGAACTTGTTTGCAGCTCATTATCAAGTACCCAATCATGGCATCCATAACCAATCTTAGTAGTATCTTACTTGAGTAGTCCCATCTACATGAGAAATCCTTCTGACATCAGTGGAGCAGAGTGAATAGTAAGGTACTACTTGCTTTGATTAAAAAATGGCATAACTGAGGCCATGGTTTTCTGTATTTTGCACATCAGACATAGATTTAGCAGAGGAACCACCACCCCTGTAATTATACTGTCTTGTATTGTTTGGTGCATTGGGATCACAAAGCAACACAGCTCCATCCTAAACTAAAGGCTGCACCTGCCCTGGGACATCTGTGATAGGAGTGACCTTATAGCAACTTTTAGAACCTTAAAGGAGCTAAAAGAAAGCTGCAGAGGAACTTTTTACAAGGGCTTGTAGTGATAAGACAAAGGGTGGAGGCTTTAAACTGAAAAAGGACAGGTTTAGATTAGTTATTAGGAAGAATCTCTTTCCTGTGAGAGTGGTACAGGAGGCCCTGGCACAGGTTGCCCAGAGAAGCTGTGGATGCCCCATCCCTGTCAATGTTCAAGGCCAGGCTGGATGGGGCTCTGAGCAGCCTGGGATAGTGGAAGGTGTCCCTGCCCATGGTACAGGGTTGGAACTGGATAATCTTTAGGTCACTCCCAACCCAAACTGTTCTATGGTTCTATGTGCTGGCACTCACAGGTTCTAAGCTACTTGCCTTGCAAGCGAAATCACTCTCTGTTCCTTGTGTCCCAGTGAACTTGAGCCCTTTTCTGGACCTGGTGTGTAAGACCAGAAGCTTTTGGCCTCAGGGGCTCTGTAAGGGGACATGTTAGGTCATTGCTTGAGCTACTTGGCTGTGTTATTGTGCTTGTTATAGTGTTACAGTGCAGCTGCTCACAGGTTTTCTGATCCTGCTCTAACACTTCATTTTTTGCAGGATCTGGCCTGGTGCTGTCCTGTGGATCAAATTCTTTTGGACAATTGGGACTTCCTCAAATTTCAGGCCCGTGCTTGATTCCACAAAAGATTGAGGTAAAGATTAAGAAGGTGTTGTGCTTTATATTGCTTCCAGCAGCTTACAGAGGTCATCTGACCTCAATGGGCTTTAAGCCAGACTCTTCAACTAATTTTTTATAGTGCCTATCTGCTACAGATAAGCTTACAAAATAAAGGCCCAAAGGTGAATTGAAAGGCTAAGTCTGCTTTTCTTGCTGTATTAAGAAGTTTCCCACTTCTAAGGGAAAGTTGACTCTTTCACCTCTTAGACAAGAAATTATTTAGCATCATGGCTCATGCCAGATATTCCTTTGTTGCTTTATTAATGCAGGAGAAGGAGGGCAGCTGATCCCTTAGGTGACCTCTAGTGGGTTGGGGTTAGTTCCCTTGATGTTTCTGTGCCCTTGATGTTGCCCGAGAGCATCCATTGCAGTAGGGTGCCTTAAAATTTGGTAGTATTGACAGTGCTGATGGGAATCTCTCTCATCCCTCACCAAATAAACTATTCATGCCGAATATTTGCTCGTTTGGTTGGTATCCCCTAAATTCTTGGGCTTAGTGCCACATATTTTAAACACACCTGCCACTTTTCCACCAAGGATAGATATCCAGAGGGTTTGCAAAACCCTATAAGAGCAAGACAGGATGGGGTGGGAGGTAACAGAAGAGGCAAGCTTCCACATGATTCCTGAGATCTGTTGCTGTGGAGGGAAACTTTCAGGTTTTTCTCCAGTGGAAAACAAAATTCTGTCAGTAATTTGGCGAGACTGAACAGCTTAATGCAACATAGTACTGCCTATCACCAGTATTTACTGTGGAGGTTTTGGTGTAATTCTTCAGGAACACTGACTTAAAATTAAGAAACAAACATATTTTTATCACCAGTGTTTTTTCTTTCATGGGAATATTTTGACTGTGTCTTTTTATTTATTGCCACAACGCTGTGCATCCAGTTACTTTGCTGATTTTTTTTTTTATTTCTTGAAGATGTTCCTACTGACTTTTATTGGTCAAAATTTACTTACTTTGTGATACCAAGTGTCGATACACATTGGGACAAGCAGGCTGGAATTGCGAGCACTGTTTTTGTAGTGTTCCACTTCTGTTTGGCCTGTTTTGTTTTTGGAGCCACTAAATGCAAAAAGCAACTAAATTATAATTTTCTTTTATTTGCGTAGTCTCTCAAAGAGGAGGTGGTGAATGTTGCTGCAGGACTGAGACATGCCCTTGCTGCTACAGGTAAGTATGTTGTAATTTTAGCGTCTTTTCAGTAACAAGTGATTTTAATGGCTTGGAGAAGGAGGGGGAGGAAAAGAGGATGAAATTTATCTAATCTACTATTTATTTTGAATATCACAGGGAAAATACACCTTAAAGTCATGGACTGTAAGATTTTGGGACAAGTTAACATTAATAGTAAACATTCTAGAACCATCTTCCTGGAAAATCATGGGGAAAAAATTTTTCCAGGAATTCATAGTGATGGTTTATTAACAAGTTAATTTTCTGATGGATGAAAAACAGACTGATTTCTTTTTTCTTATTCTGAAACAAAACATAAAAGGAGTTTTTTTCAGGAAAAAGGGTTTCTGATCAATCAAAGTATATTAGGATTTGAACTCATGCAAAGTAATTGAAGTTCATATAAGATGCTTCAAAATGGAACTGCACATGAATTGTGGCTTTTTAAATTATGTAACTGAAATTGACACCTGTGAAATCACAAGAAGGAAACTAAATATTTCTCCTGCTGTTATTAGAGACTGAGTTTGTTTGTGGTGCCACAGCAGAAATCAAACCCTTCCTTTTGGCATGGTCGTGTTAAAACCAAGGAAAAACAAACTATACTTGCTCTTGTATTTGGGTTAATTTTGGGTGAACTTCAGTATGGATTCCAGGTAGTGGAGCTGAAGGTGCACAGGAGATGCTTGGAAGAATAGTGAGATCTCTGGTGCTTGTATGAGCAGTGGGAATTGAGATTCCCTGTGCTGCACTGCATAAAGTGGCATCAAGAGAGGGAAAAGGAAGAGAAAGTGCAAGAACTTTGTATCCATTCCTGAGGTACTGCAACCATGGGATTTCTGTTACTGAGTCTCCAATAACTTCTCGCCTTCTTAATTTTCTTACCTGCATACTGAGACTACAGCTGTTTGTTGCCTGTTGACTTCACAAATATTATCTGAATGTTTTTTGACATAAAGGTCTTTTAAAGTGTAATTTGAATCGGTGAAAATGACCTGAATGACTGTTCTTTTAAGTGTGAAGTGTTTTTTGTTGGTAGTTGATGTGTTTTGATCTCTTTTATTTGTGTTCACTCTGAAAAGACAGCGGTTTGGTGCTGCAGTGGGGGACTGGGATGGCATCTCGGGCAAAGCGTGCAAACCAAGGAAAAGCCCTCCCTCTGTTCTTGACAGCAAAGGAACCCTGTGAAGTGCCAGGTAATCCAGGAATCCTCTTCCTTCGTGTGGGTGGATAGAGTAGAAATATAATTTGGAGTGGTATGCATCTTCCTTGTTACAGAGCCAACATATTTGGTATTTGTAAACATGTAGTGGAGAACCTGAAGGATAGGATGGTCACAGAAAGTCATCGTCTGTGGGGGAAAATGAGAGTCCTGCCATGTCTGTGGCCCAAAGGCAGAGCCTTTTGTTATAAAAGCCGAGACCATCCCGTTGTGCTTGTGTTTACATGTGTGCGTGTTTGTATGTGAATTGTTACCTGCTGTAGAAATTTTATGTGGCTACATTTTTTCTAGGCCTGGAAGATGTAAAGGTGAAGAGAGTTGCTGCAGGCTCCTGTCATTCGGTGTCCCTCACAGGTAGGCCTCAGGTACAGAGGTGAAGGTCCTCATGTCACCCTTCAGAGGTTTCTCTGCTTTTGAGATGTTGTCAGTTTTGGTAAAACTGGTGAAATTTGATCTGGCCTAGTTAGTGCTTGTGGAAAGGTTTTTTAGAAGAACAGGGACCCAAAGAGGCCTTACAGTGCTTGTAGAATGCTACATATTTTTAATGTCTGCAAGAAAGCTTTACTCTTGAAAGAGATACAGCTGGAATAGGAAAGTTACTGAGGAAGAATTTGAACAGGATGAGCTAACTACAATGTTGCAAGAGCAAGGATGAGCTGATCAATATGTTATATTCCTTAGCTAGAATGTGCTGATCATGGTATTGCAATATTATAATTTAGTAAGCTTGACGTATATACCTATAATCAATCAAATAATAACTTAGGGCGCGTGAACAGTAAGATATATCCAATAGTAAGCGGAGAAATGTCGTGTGAACAACTTGTGCTTTTGCCTGTCATGTATAAAAGAAACCTTGTACTTTCCATAAATTGAGCTTTCACGATACTTCTATAAAGAGTGTGTCTGACTCTGAAGCTCCTTATTGCCCAATCGTTGTCTATAAGTGCTGGTAATTGTTTTGTAATAGTTCTGTACTCTGAGAACTTTCCTTTTGTTTTAAGAGCTGGATTCATGTTTCGAGTTCTCTGAATTCTGTGGTTTTTTTCTTGGGGTCAGGTGTGACCTTAGCCCTTATGTAATTCAGGGTCTGGGCTCTTAATGGCTAGAAGCTCTGAGAGGATTTGTAGGTCTCTGGAGCTGCAGCAGGATGCCCTCTTGTGTAACTGGGTACTGCTGGAACCCTTTGCCCATGGAGAAGAGGTGTGTGGTTGTCCCAGGCAAGGCAGCAGAAGCAGGGTAGCCCCAGCAGTGTGAGCTGATGCCTCTGCGTGGGGCAGTGCAGGGATGTGAGAAGGCCTGGAGCTGTCTGAGGTGTCTTAGGCTCCACTGTGACATGTGCAGATCTGTGGTGTAAGAGCAAAAGGCTTATTTGAAGAGTAGGAAGCTGCTTTAATTGGTTAGGCACTTCCATAATATCTGCCATTTGTTCTTTGATCCTTAGGCAGTGCTCCCATGCCGGGGTACTGAGTAGCCAGTAATGAAAGTATGAAAGTCTAATAAAGCTTTCTTTTTGTTTTGGCAGATTGGGAGAAGGAGGAAACAGATTAGCTTTCATGCTGTAATCTTACAGTTTTGAAGTGTGTAAAATATATTGAACCTTATGAAGACAAGTCTTTGCCAAACTTCACAGGAACAAGTTCTTAGCAAATCTGCAGCCATCTGGTACCTCTGTCATCATTAAAGGAGCACTGGAGTATTTGCTTATGCAGATCTATAGAGATTTAGTTGTATGGGGAGATGTTCCAAGATGTAAATTGTATTGAATTCAGAGATGCAAAGTATATGCAAGATTAGTGAAGACAAACTGTAAGAACAAATAAAGTCTATTTTGGATAATTGGCACTCTCTATTTAGGCAGTGAACAGATTATTCTTTCATGTTTTTGCTTTTTATTTAAGAGAGTGGTCTATCTGGCAGCAGGGGGACCAAGACTGACAAAGTAAGTGCTGAAGACTTTTACAGTGTGATGCTGTTGCTGCTCTTCATCCTGCAAGATAGTCATTACTTAAAATATTTTTTATTTTAAAGATGCTTGATAGAAGATAATACTAAAGATAGTACAGCAGGGTGTCGTGTTTAAATGGGCCCTTTTTTCTCGGAATGCCTTGTACTGTGGTGTAGTCTTTTTTGCCCCTGTTCCATGAGTCACCTGCTGGTGGGATATCAAATACCTGCAGCCAGGCAGGTTTGGGATACAGCTGTGTTGTGGGTTGTTACAAACATCAATGGGGGTTCCTTGGAAAAAAGGATGGTAGAGTCAGTCTACTGGTATCCAAACTGGCCTGAACCCTCCAAGGGTGAGAATATGGTGCTAAGTCTCAGTGTCTTAAGTTTTTGTTCAAACCTACTCAAGCATGTGACTTCTCCCAGGATAAAGCAAATACACCTTCTGTAAAAGGAGGTGACGGAGGCAGTGCATGTCAGTGTGGAACATGAGTGGCCACAGTGTTCTTCTTTGTTGTGTTTTTTTTTTTTTTTTCTCTCCAGAAGGTGTGTGTACTTCACGCTGGGAAGGAATTTATCAATTGTAGTGGAGAATTCAAATATTTGAATGAAACAATTGCTTGACTTTTCCTTTTTATTTCAGTTGTGTTGTTTTAAAGAGGAACATGGGAAGTCCTGCAGATGACTGTCAGTACTGGCTTCTCCTCCCACTCCTGGCCTATTTTTCACCAGCAGTAGTATAGTGGAATTGTCCTGGCTTACTCTTTCTGTTGCTGTTACCAAACTGAGATTATTAAATATACTGTAGCCTAAGTTCTAATTTTTTTTTTTCCCTCTTTCCTCCAAAAAATTTACTTCTGCCATTGTGCTTGTAATGAGTTCAGTGCTGACCTGAGACATCCTGATGCCTTGGGTGTTGTGGATGCGTGCTCCAAACAATTCCACATTGGAACCTACGTGGCTTCCAGTCGTTCTGGGCCCACAGTAATGTACAAGAACATGTGTGCAAGATTTGTTTCTTCCAGCTTGTGCAGGCTGGCAAAGACTTCAGGGAGGCCTGACAGCTCATGTTCTCTTTAAGTGTTTTTTGTGGATAATTTTTTTTGTGTTTTTGTTTTTACTGTGGAGGCCTAGGAGCTGGGAGGAATGGTTTTGTCCTGAAAAGATGGAGCAGCTCTAGCTTGATTGATGTAAAGTACTGTGGGTGTTTCTGTAAAAAGATTTCTCCCTGTGGTTGGAATCCTGGAGTGTGTATTTGAACAAATGCTTGTTCTAGAAAAGGGGTGGAGAAGACATGGGAGTGCTTACAGAAGTCTCTCAAGTGTTGTCTGGCATGATGTTATTTTAATTTTGTCTTGTGATGGGATGCCTGCTTTAGTAGTGTGTTCGTAGCTGCATGTCCAATTCCTTTAGGAAGTGACTGTGCAAGGTGAGTCAAGGAGCACTGGACTGTCCTTGCTTTGGGGGATTTACTGGATTTGCTCAAGCTGAAGGAGGCAGAATTGGTATGAGCAGAACTGGGAGTCTAGCTCTCGTAGAGAGGCTGGGAGACTGTAAAGCAGAGCAGGAGCAGCCAGCCAGGCTTTGAATTATTTGCTGCAGTCCAGAAAGTTATTTACTGGATGTAATCAAAGCTTTGGAGTGGAAATAATAGTGGTCTGCTAGGATAGGGTGGATGGAGAGGGACTGCTCAGTGAATGTCTCCAAGATGCTTTGATTTTCTTTTACTCAGAGAAGTTGACTACTGTGGTTAGTTTAATAAAAATTAGTCTTTGTTATAAACATCTAGGCAGTTTGACCTGAAAGCTCTTGTTGCTTCAGGGAGTGTGTGGAGCCCTCAGAAAACAAGACTGTTGTTTAACACGCAGGCTGTGTCTGTTAAGGCCCTTGCAAATATTTCTGATATCCCAGTTAGAATGGTAAAGGATGTTAGGAAAAAGGGAGAACACAGTGAGAACACAAATTGAATGCAATGTTCTTTCCTCAGCATCACTGAACTGAGAGCCTGAATCTGGTGCTATTAGATCTACATCCATTTAAACTGATTTTACTTCTCTGTCTGTTGTAGATGAAGGGCACCTGTATGTCTGGGGCAGCAACAAACACGGGCAGCTGGTGAGCAGAGACATCTTTCTTGCTGAGCCCAAGAAGATTGACACTCAGTGTTTCTCACATGAAAAGATTGGAGCAGTTTGGAGTGGCTGGACCCACCTGGTGGCACAGACAGGTCAGATATTTAAAAAGCAGTAACATATGGCACCCAAACAGTAAATTGTAAGTTGTCTTTGTTGCAGGCAAGCAGTGTTCTTTCTCACTGATGGTAGCTGGGCACACACTGTTGCAGTTTCACCCAAGTTCAGTTGTCTCTTTGAAAATGATGAGGACAGAAATCCTTTGGCTGCCCTTTTAGTAGGGCATTAAGGGTAAAGAAAATAATATATTCAGAAGAAAATCAGTAAACTAAAATAAGCTGGCTTATGTGTGGGTTTGGGGTCAAGCCCAGAAAATATTTGGAAAAGACAGGAAAAAAGAGGCATCGTTACACTTGAGGAGCATTCCCTGAAGGTGAAAACGAAAGCAGATTTCACGTTGAAGCTGTACTTCCCTGGGATTCTTTGCCATGAGGACAGTGTGAAAGCTGCCTGCGTGGAGGGCTGTAGGGTTAGGTTCTAACCTAGGAGGAGATGAGAGGAAGGTTACGCAACAGTGATATTCATGTGCAAAGGGACGGTTGATCTGACGAAGCTCATCGGGCATGAAATGCAAAGGCAGGAGGGCAGGGTAGATGAGAGGGAAAGGCAAGGCAGGCATCTGAAGCTGTTTTGTGGTGTTTGTGTTGTTTGCTTCCCCTGTTGCACAGTGTGTGGTGCCAGAGTTGAGGCTGACAAGAGGGTGGAAGTGTTCCATGGAGGAACAGCCAGAGCTGTGACGTGTGACTGGAAAAACAAATTGGTTGTTTTCTGTTTCATAGCATTGTTTGACATCAAAGTATGTGAGAGAAATGTGTAAAAAACCTTCTTAGCTATTTTATAAGAAATGTCTGAACTCTGACTTGTAGAGGATGCTGTACTGAAAATTTCAAAGCTGCCATCAATGCTATGAGCTGCTTGGAAACTTTTCAGGTGGAGTAAAATAATTTATCTCAAAATCTGTAGTTCCTGAATTAAATGCTTGATGTCATCCTCACTGGAACAGAAATGGTAGAAAGAAGCCATTAGTCAGGATAACTTGATTTTTAAAGAGTGAGTCTTGACAACTTGGTTTGCTTTCCTTCACTATTTCTTAATTGAACATGCCCACTAAATAAAATTTCCCCAGAGTTTTAGTAACTTCAGCGTTTCACTTACTTGATATTTATCTGTGGGTATTATAGACATGGAGTATTTCAGTAGGTGTTTTTATACAACAACAAAAAGTGTGTCAAGTGACTAGCCAGGGATGTTTTGCTGGTGAATGTTTAAAAAGAATTTATATAAAAATAGGCTGACTTTCTACATCTGCATTAGAAAACTGGCCAAGTGATGCAGTGGCACAAGTTATTGCTGAAACCGTATTTTATGTATTTAGAATTTTAAATCTCTTTGAAGAGCAATGGATCTGAACCTAAATCATCTGGAATAAGATTTTGAATGGCCTTTGGCAGCCTCCAGACACCAATCAGGATCCCGTGGGAATTTCAAGGGTTGTTCAGCTCCTAGATATAGTGTGAGCTGAAGCACTTAACTCTTTCTGGAAAATCATTCGCTGCATTAAACTTGCAGCTGAATAACTGAGAAATGCAGCCCACTTGAGAACTGTCCCTGCATGCAGTTCTTCCCACCAGTATTTTTACATCCTTCTAGCAAAGGAGGAAATGTTGCTTCAGTTTCCTGGTGCTGAAGTCATCAACCAGTGATCCCCAAATGCTATGGATCAGTCAAGTTTTTTTGAGCAGGCAGCCCCCAATATATTTATACTTATTTATTTAAAAGTTACAGACATATAATGCAATATGCAAACTATAAAATATGTACAATAGAACTTTTACAAAGGACAAGATAAACACTACTTAAAATATTACTTTATTAACTTAAATAATTAAAACCTTTAATAATTTATTAATAAATTGAAATATTTATAT
>WAAG01002267.1:953-12352 GCA_013390105.1 Tichodroma muraria | reverse complement strand
GAGAGAGGGGAGGAGAGAAGGGAAGAGGGTAGAGAGAGACAGTGAGAGCTCTTTAGTGTGAGTCATCTTAACTTCAGTCCTTTCCCTACTCCTGTGGAAGTGATATTTGGTATCTCTAGTGTGCACGAAGATTCAGCACTTTGCCCTGAATAGAGAGAATTCCCAGACCCTTTGATAATTTCCTATTAAACCGTGGATATATCATAATGGTGAATTGCAGGAAGTTTAAAATAAAATGAAACAGCTCTATCTTAGTGAAATGGTTAAGGTCTTTGTATATAACTCTGGCAGCAAACACCAAAACAATAGAAGAAAGAAAACTTCATCTCTAATAAAACTTTCAAATTTAGTAAGGAAGTCTGGTGGTTTAGTAATACAGGGAAAGGATCAAAATTTTCAACTTCATTTATGTTCCACTTTTCACTACTGCATATCTAGTTTCAGTTACTGCACACTGAAACAACAAAAAAGTTCTCACACTACTCTGTTGGTTTGGGGTCTTCTAAGTTGCATGAAATAAGTTAAAATGGTGATAAAGGCATGCCTGGCCAGGATCATTGATCTGCACATAGCAGCTGTGAATAAAGCAATTGGTGGCCACATAAGTAAAAATGAAAGGAGGTATTAATTTTATATTATTTGTCATGCTCATATTAAATAGCATCTGGACTAAAGTGTGGGTTCAGCTCCAAAAAAAAGCACAGAAGCTAAATTATGAATGTGAAGAGATCATAATTTGGTGCCCAGGTAGATTTTTTGGAGAGAACTGGGGCTTCTGCTGAACATGTTGCTTCTCAGTTCTCCTCCTGCCTCCTTCCTCTTCACTGCCACTTTGCAGGGAGTGAAGTGTTTATCTCCCTTTTCCCACCATGGCTTCATCTGCTGTCTGTGCCTGCACACTGGAGGGAATTAGATGTTTATCGGGAAGAATTACAGTCCAGAGCAGCCATTGCATGACGTATGCAAAAGCCACAGGGGACCGTTTTCTGCTGGGTGTTGACATCTCAAATTCTTTACCCCACAGCTGCTGTTACATATAGTTAAAATAAGCTACAGATCAATTCATAACACACATGAAAAGCTGCTGAAAATAGCTAACATGCTTTGTGGTGACATACATCATTTGCTGATTTGTTTAAGAGAGGACAGTCAACAATGTTTGATTACATCTGTTTTGGAGTTTTACTTTTGGAAAATTGGTTTTAAGAAGATAAAAAGCATTTCTTATAGTTTAAGTCAGTCTTTCAGGATTCATGGAGAAATGCATGCTCCAATTTACATAATTCCGTGACCCTTTGCTACCTACTTGTTCTGGATGAAGTGAATAAGTCAAACTTTAATGTGATTATGTGGTTGGATAATAACAGAGAGCTCTTCATCCAATTAAACTGCTCTTCAAGGTGTGTAGTATCTGATAAACCACAGACACTACAGGAAAGAAAGAAAGCCTTGTCTTCTCTTTCCCCTTTTTTGTTGTCTGTCAGTTGGCCTTTGTTTCCTTTTTATGTCATGGGATTAGCTTAAGCAGTTTATGCCCCTTGCTTATTTTTCCTAGGAAACCACTGCTTAATCCTTGTCTTTGTGCTAGTTTGCAAGTCACTGCAATGGACTTTTTCTCTTCTCTTTTCTTTTCCCTTATATCTATTGCAATATTTCAGGTCAGTTCTTTTTCCAGTTTCTTTATGTGGCAGCAAGTGTTGTTATCACATTCTTTCCTCAGCAACCTGGTAAGGCTGATTCTATTCTGTTCACCCCTGTATAAACCTGGAGTGTTTCAGGTAGAGGCAGTGAACCTGTCTCAAGGTAGAACAGTGCAGATTATGGTGAGGTAAGATGATAGAAACAGTAAATCAACGTAAAAGTGGCCTATGCCTGCATATGGCAGCTACAAGCATATGGACACAATAATTTCATGATAACTCCAGCCTGGATTGTTTTTGCTGCAGATTCAATGTGACCAGGAGCAAACTTTATACTAATATACAGTCTTTCCTTAATGCAAGATCCATCACTTTATGCAAGATAATAAGTATGAGACTATATTTATGGACAAAAAAGGTGCTTCTGGCCTCAACACATGATGTTTGCTTTTGTACAAATCACCTTTTTAGCTCATGTGTTCTAAGCTCATTTATGTCAGCACAATATAGTACAAACTTTTCTGAATCTATCTAGAGCTTTAAGAATTCTCATTTTCCTCAAAATTGAAATTATTGTTGGTGTAGTGAAATCATCACCTTCATGTAGGCAGTACTAAAAAAAGATGGTTGGATATTTTACAGCCTTCCTTCCAAGAAAGTGAGAAGTGATGACTCCTTAAAATCCAGAAAACTGGTTGTTTTAATATTAAGCCTTTTAAAAGACAAATGAAAACCCTGATGTACTTGAAGTCAATGATAGGACACTAAAAAAAATATCAGGAAAGAAGTCCATTGTGAGATACATTTACCTCAGAATAGATAAACTTGTTATATATATCTCACAAGAACTATAACTGTTATTTAAATCATTAATAGCAGGTCTGAAGAAGACATTACAAGCTGTAGTAAATCATGAGAACAATCTCATGATGCACAGTGTTGTGAGGTAACAGCTTAGAAGTTGGTAGGCTGACAGCCAGGGTAGTACATTTGGTAGATCTGAAGATCATATAATCAGACTGTATCCACAGGTAGACACTGATGTTCTTTACATTCTTTTTCTTTTTTTCTTTCTCTTTTTAGAGAAATTCTCTTTTTATTCCCTGTTAGTCAGTAAGGAGGAATAATGCCTTCATGGATAACCACCTCTCTCAGAACTCTTAAAGGCTTATCATGAAAGACTGATGTTGTGTTGGGATATATGGACAAGAGAGTATTAAGACAAAAATGACCTTGTCTGTAGTGAACTTTGTATGTGTCAAAAGAATACTGAACATAGGGAACTAGTGTTCAATCCAGGCATCAGGTGAGGGTTGATAAATAGAGGATCCGAGACAGTGTTGGATTCTCTGATATTGTCAAAATGAGATTTACATACATTTCTGGCTTTGAATTCAACTTTGGACAAAATCCTGTCATCTTTTATATTAAGTATTAAATTGGATAGCCTTTCGTGTATTTAGGTGCTTTACATTCCCCTGTTCTTTCTTTCTTTTATTTTGAAACCTTTACTTAGCCTTTTCACTATTTTCTCCCTTTGTAGCTACAGGATTTGCAGCTCTTTCTCCACAGGAATATTTCACGCTGGTGTTTTCTCTGCTGCAGCACTTAAACAGCCCCATGGAAATCACTGAGCCTCGTTTAGGGAACAGAGGGTTAAGCACTGCCTTAGGTATGCCCACAGCACATGCAGCTCTAAATAAAGATATGGTTTTAATCAAATCTTATGCTTCAGGGCTTTTATGACTGTAAGAATGGAGAAGAATATTTTCTTTCTTTTTTTCTCCCTCTTCTGTTTCCTTAAGAACAATTGACCATTTTTATTTTAGACTTTTGATTAGCTTGTCTCCTGACTTCTCCAAAACTGATGAGAATGGCTATTTGTTGAGAATTAAAATGGAAAGAACAAGCAGAGGTTGGGATAAAAACAGGAAGCCTATTCTGGAGGTATGTATGCTGATGAGCTTTCTTTGTGAACTTAAAGTCTAGTCAGCTTTGGGGAAAATACAAATTTTGCAGCTGGGAAAAACAGCTGTTTTGGTAGGTTTTGGTTTTGGTTTTCAGTCAGTGGTGTGGATTATTATCTTCTCGGCATGGCCTCAGTTATGAGCTGGAGTGTCTTCTCTGTCCTCTGCCTGTGGAGTGGAACTGTTTATTCCCTGAAGGACAGAAATAACCCTTCTGTCCTCTATCCTAAGAGTGTAGTTCAGTGACACAGTTAAATAGGGGTACCTGTTTTCATGCACCTAAGCATTGCATTGATTTAAGTGTACCTGAAAAGGTAGCCGAAGTATTAAAAGAAGAGAAAAATCTAAAAGCCTGTATTATTCTGGAAGTTGAAATAGATGATAAAAAGTTCTCTTCTGTCTTTAAGTTCTGTGAAATAAAGAAACAGCAAGTCATACTTCAGTTTTTTTCAGTTTCCAAATACACTTAATTTTTTTTCTTTAACCCTGAACTGTTTAATTTATTATTTCTTTTTCAATATCACAGCTTGAAGCTATATGACTGGTTTTTTTCTTTTTCAGTCTGTTCCTTTCACTAAGTGCATGTCCAGATTACTCTTTCATGCCTCATTTGCTGTGGCTTGCTGTACAAAGATATCAAGTGTTTCGTTAGCTGGTTTACTCATCCTGCTGCACTGCAGGTTTTCTGAGGCTTTTCTCTGCACTGTCTGCATGCTTCCCTTTGTTCTGCTGCAGCGCCATGGATGCTGTCTTTACTGAACTTCATCCCTACAAATCATTTGGATCTCTCCATTTAGCCCTGGTATGTTAAAAGTGACATGGTTTAAAAAAAAAAAAAAAAGTATGGAATAAAGCTATTATTTCTTTCTGATAGAATGACAAGGCAGATGAAGGCTGAGCATTAGGATTGCATGCCTTTACCCCTTTACATAAATGTAAATGAGGTATGTGATGCTGTGTGTGTGAGGTGCCAGGAAAGGAGCCAGGCTGCGGCCAGCGTGGAGCAGCAATCCATGCGCTTGGGACCCTGGTTCCAGTGAGATAAGGGATCCCTGGGCTATGCCTCACTCTTTACCATTACTGGTTTAATGTAGACACTTAACTTTTAAATGCTTAAAGCTAAAGATGTGCTTCACCTCAGTTGCTTAGGTGTGACAGAGGCCTGAGGTAATGCTTTTCTTCTGTGCTGAAACTAAGCTCAGTGTGAATGCTTCAGGATCATCTCCTTGAAGCCTTTTTTGAATTCTGATGCAGCTTATGACATCTCTCCCTCAGGGCTGCTCTGTTTAACTACTGCTTCCTTTTAGAATTATTTCAAGTCCCTCTCATTGCTATACAGCTGAGGAAAGTCCCCAGGAGATGGGTACACTGTGCACTTGCAAGAAGGGATGCATCTGCTGGAGCAGGCACTGTGAAAGCCTGATGGGACAACAGCAACATGTCCTGCACCAATGTCTCTGTCATGGGGCTTTAAGGGAGGCCAGTCTGCTTGTTTAGACTCTCCATGATTTCATGTAGTATTGTATAACAGAACTATTCCCAGCCCCATTTCCAGATTTTTCAGTTTCTTGTATTTGAGCACTTAAAAGGAAAGTCTCCTGTCATTTGGAGATCTTACATCCATGGAAAGTCATATTACATCTGTGCTAGGTTGGTCTTAATCTAGTTTTGGTAACTATTATAGATGTATAAATCCTGCCATTTCACACAGTTTAAGCAACAAAACAAACTAGTGTTTGGTTCAAATGGCAAGAGTGGGCATGTTTCTACATGCAAAATGAATCACTAGAATCTATCAACCAGTCAAGTATTGTATATTTTTTTCCTGAAGTCAAATTACCTTCCAGCATTATGGAAAAAACCTTATACTTTAGAGAAATCCAGATGCTTAGTTTCCAGTAACTTCACTCCCTCTCCAGCATACTTTTTTTACTAAAGTTCTTTTAAAATTAATTGTGAGTTAGCTGCTGTTACATGTGTGGGTGGAGAATCAAACTTTACCTCAACAGAAAAAAAACCCCAAAAACCAACCAGATGTAAATCAGAGGAAATTTTTATTTTTAGTAAACTGGAGTGTGTGTGCAGAGTTGGGGAATATAAGCCACACATTTGCAGTTATCTAACCTGATTTTAAATTGTACAGATTGAAGTCAGAGACATTTATATCTTTGTCTTTGGTATTCTTAGGATACTTATTCCAGCTGACAGCTAAAGGCAAAAAAAACCCACCTTCTAGCAGCCCGTTCCAAAAAATGTGAGGTTCAATATTAAATTGTTTAATTAAACTAAACTTTCATTTTAAAAATGAAAGAAAAGACTCCGTAAAACAACGATTTAGTTCTTGAAGAAGATAATTATTTAATCTCAGATGTTTTCTTGTTGCTTATCTTTATTACTTGAATACAATAAACTCTGTGTTTGCTTTAATAAAAAATCCTTGCTAAAACAATAAATAACCCATTTCTCCTTTATTTGGCAAGCAATATGCTCCATTTAGTTGATTTCTAAGGTGATAATCCTCTTGAATTATTGGGTTTTAAGTGGCTTCTTATTGAATTTCTTCTTCTGACATCCTGCTGGCCCTCAGGCCTTCCTGTCCCTGAGATCTAAGTACAATGGGGTTTCCACAGACACAAATGAACCCCTCTGTGCAGTAGATGAGATCCTGATGGCTTTCAGTGTCTTCCCTGCCCTGTGCTTTTCAGGAAGGGAAAACTTACTGTCTAAACTGGATAAATTAATGAGAGGAATATAATGTGGTCCAAGGTGGAATTAGTGTTTCTGTTAGGTGACTATCCTGTACAGAGAAGATTAAGGTGTTTCTCCATCATTGTGGCTTCAACAGATCCACACTCGGCAGAGGAAGATGCAAGACTGCCAGTAAACCCAATAGGCTCTGGGAAATCCCTGAGCTTCCCTGGTGTTACACAAATCTTTGGAGTATCTGCAATGAATTTGGACTAGAGTTTTGAAACCATTTCCTCATAGACATTCCACAACACTTTTCTGCCACCAAGGAAATAAATTGCCCTTATAGAACAGGTTATTCCAAGGAATAGGGTTAGGAAGCCCTCTTTCTCTCTTTTTGTGGATTCTTTATCTCTTATAATCCTTCCCTGAGGCTGCTGGAAGACAAGGATCAAGATGCTAGCAAAAGTGTAGGAGGTACATAAGCAACTTTCTATTCAGTTTGAAGTAAACAGGGAGGTAGTCATCGTCACAGGACACAGGGTGACATGAAGCTTTCAGGCTGTGAACCCCTACGCTGTCTTCAGAATAGCTTTTTGAAAACCTGATTCCATCCTAGATGGAAAATACAGTCAAGTTTTACTTGGGCATGCCATAGTTCCAAATATGTAATTGCTCTCCCACTTGCTTTTGGAGACCTAATATTTCTTATTGTTCCTCTGTTCTTTTCGGGAAGATCTTTGTGATATGACACTGCAACACTGTTCTTCACAGTTCTGAGCATATTGCATATGTAGTCTGGCAAACTGGAGTAAACTCATAGTTCTCTGCTAGGATGATCTCAGAAAACGTACGCAGGGGGCAGCTGCAAGCATGAATTACATGGCTGTTCTCCGCAGACTGCGCTCCTCCTGCTGCGAATGCATAGGATTACGTGAGACTTGTCCCAGGATGGCAAAGTGCAGACGTGTGCTCTGCCCTGGGATGTCGCAGGGAGGGCCCTGGCTTGCCATAGGCAGAACTTGCTCCAGGATCAGGAAAGGGAGATGCAGTAGCTCTGGCTCTCTGTTGTAACTAAGGACTCCTCTGAGCTATGGGAATGTACGCCTCCTTCAGCTGGCACTGCCTCAGGAACTTCTGTGAGCCTCTCCATTTTTCCACATAATTGTGTTCAGAGAAATGGTTCACAAAGGGAAGATGCCTGTCAGAAAGAATGAAGGGCAGACGCATGGCCACACGGAGAAGGCAAGATGAAATTCTGATCCTTGTTATAGCAGCTTTGACAGTTCTCTGATTTATTATGATGTAAAATCAGTGTAATTGCGGTACCCTTAGGGGGATTATAGTTTCTTCTGATGCGGAAAAAGGAATTTATGTTGTATGTGAGTAGTCGAAGATGCTATTCTGACTCTGACTATTTCAACATCCAGATGGATTGTCATCTCTGCCTTGTATAAGCTTCTATGACAGCTTCTTCCTCCTACCATCCCTTCTGGATTAGGGGTGAGCCTGTTATTCCACAACCCATATTTGTTTCTCCCCTTCCACCCTGGCTCCCAAAAGGGTACCTTCAGGGTGGCAGAAGACATATGTGTTAAGGGGCTAGACCAGAAAGGAATTTTTATTGGACATCCTTGACTTGTCAAAGCTATGACAGTACTCTAGAAGCAAGTATCTATGATAAATATTTCAATATCAAAATATTTTGAATTTATTGACAGAACCTATTCAGAAAATTTTGAAACAGAATGATTGGTTTGGTTGATACTTTTATTTGAGTGCTTAATCTTGAAACGTTGATCTTCACTAAAAGGGAAAAAAGCCAATGACAAGACTGAAAACAGAGAGCTTGTTATTGAAAAAAATCTGAATTGCCCAGATTCAAATAATTTTCAGAGAAACAGCTTGCAAAACAATAACAAAATTTCAATTTTTTGTTTCATTTTGTACCACAAATAACTTCAAAAACTGAAAATTCTTCCATTCATAACAGGAAGATTCTTTCCCAAAAGTCTAACACACCCACTCTTCTGGAGCCAAGGATTGCAGCAGGCATCTGTGAAAGGGAGTTCAGCAAGGACCAGAGCACACAGAACGTTTGAAATAACTGTTAGTGCAGTAGCAGGAGAGCCTGCCTTCTGCAAACTATCTACCGTAAATAATGGACTCCTGCTTTGACATGAAGCTTGGAATCCAAAACTGAATATCTTAAAAAGGATGTTTTGCTAGCACTAGGTTTCGAGTAGGGCAACTGCTGGTCCTGCACCTAAAAAGAAAATATTTCTCTTTCCTGCCTGACCACTTTCCCTAACTAAATTATTCATCCATGGCACAGAGAAACTGTATCCTTCCATGAGCTGTTCTTTGCTACCTTGGTGTTTTCTGTTTTGTGTGTTCCTTGGCCTCTATGAGGCCTCTGTGAGCAGCTTACTATATGTGTTTTTGCAATCATTTTCTGCTCTGCTTATCTGATTGGGTTCATTTTGAGCTATTTGTAGACAGTACAAAAAGAGACCAGATTAAGATCAATGCAGACATTGTGTTCCCACACATGCCCTGTATTCCTAGGTATTAGAAATGGGAATGAGTCATCCAGCAATACAGTTAAGTACTGAAAAATGGTTGTCTAAATCTCTGATAAGTAAAATCTCTTTGACTTATTGCATATTTTCTGTCTCCACATGCTGATGGTATAAATCTAAGACAAAAATCTACTCTTGGCCTCCCCAAGGACAGAACTTGCTGTCTTTGTTCAGGTATAGTGGGAGTTTTGGTGACTAGAGCACTGAGACTAAATTTATGTTTTGGAACAGTGAAAAATAAATCCTCCTTTATAGACAACATTTGTCTGAAACAAGGGAAATGCACATGTGTCTCTGCAGCCAGAGAACAATGACATTTTTAAAGCTTTGTTTGGTAACTCTGCTTCTTTCCAGCTCAAGAGATGTCTCACTTTCTAAATCATACTGGTTTTAGTTGTTAAAAAGCTAACAATGGAATGAATAAAAGTGATGATTGTGATAGAAAGGATAGTAAAATATCACCTGAAGACAACTTAATATTTTATTTTCAGTGTTTATTTTAGGCATATTCCTTGAGAATTGGGTTGGTTTAGCTGCAGGGCTGTAGTTAAAGTCTTTTTACAATAGCAGAAGGACAATTTACTAGATACACTATTTACGTGAAAGCTGGTATTGGAGTTTATTCTTAAAGTGAGAAACAGTCACCCAAAATCATTATTTCAGAAGAATAGAAGAACCCACTGAATAAATTACTGTGGTTATTTATTTGCCATTAACTCATGTACTCCAGTCAAAAGTAAATTCACTTGCTGCTGCTGGGAGGAGGATGGAGCCAGTTCCTCTTGGCTTTTCATAAGTATCTTAGAATCCCTCTTAATGACTGAAAAGGAGCACATCACTGAGTTGAAAGCCATCTAAGTTTGCCTTCTAATTGCATAGTGTTTAATTCTCAATACACAGAACTTTGCACCCCTGTTCTCACTGGCTGGAAGGTCCTGGCAAATGTTTTTCCCCTTTCTCTCACTCTCCTTTTAAAATGCATGTGTGAGATACATTTTAATTTCTTAAGATTGCCCTGAGCTGGACATTAAAAGAGTGTAGGCAGTAAATGTACAAACCTACCCTCCCAAGTCTTCCACAGGCATCACTGTCACAGCCCTCTCATTTCAAATCTGGGGTGCTTAGGAGGAGCAGCAGCAAAGTGAGTAATGAATGGCTCTGATGACAGTAAGTGGGAATTCAGCTGAAGCTTTTTTTCTGCATTTGCATTTGCAACATAAAATCTGAATGCAAGCAGCAAAAGATGCAAAAATGAAGTCTCACCCTCTCCTTCCTGAATTCACAGTTTGCATGAGTAACCCCTTGTCACACCTCCTTTTAAGGACCCCCCACCTTTTCACCCTCAGGACCCACCTACTGCTTCTTCCCACTCCTGGGCATAAATTGCACTTCTCTTTCTCCCCGGGGTAGCCCTGGGCTATGGCATCCTGTGTACCTACTGTCCTGAGTGCAAGTCATATTTCTTTGACTTCTCTAACAAACAAATAGCACAGCCATTTAGATTTTATTAAAAATAAATTCAGAAAGAAAACACTCTGCTGAACACTCATCTTTCCCTGAGGAGAGAAACAGAGAGCACAAACGTTTGACAGATGTTGGACATGTTGTTTAGTGCGCTGAGAAGGCACTGAGACACTGTGGTAACAGCAGCAGCATTAGAACTGGAGTGAATGGAGCAAGGACTTGATGAAAAGAACAAAGTAAAGACTTGGTGGGATATTTAGTGTACTCTATTTTCCTATTGTTGCAACTTCCAGTCCTTGAAGAAGTTTATGGGAAGTTATAATGAGAATAAAGCACAATAATAAAATGGATTTTGTCCTAAACATGCAAAGGTTATTGCAAACTGAGTTATATTCTTGTTTCAACCCTTCTTTAATTCACTTTTGAAGACTTGATTAGGGTTTTTTTCATAAACTCCCTGCCTGAGTAGCATACCATCCCCTGTACGTAATGTCCTTCCCAACCTTTCATACTCAGTAGAAATGGTCAAGTGGAATTGACCCTTGTGTACTAAAATAGCATAAGTTTTAAATTCAGCTTCAGGAAATCTGGTCTTTTAGGACAAATACACAGTAGATGTTGATATGCTTTAAGGCCACTATTTGCCCAAAACACTCTCTGAAAACAGTCTCTCTCATATTGAGGTGTGGCTTAACTTTTCCTTTTTGCATACTACATTAATTTATTTTATTTTCCAATACCCATGTCAGCTTTGTGAAATCTCAGCACTTCGGCAAGATTTGATACATGCATCTTCCCTCCCTGAATAAGCAGCGTGCAGGCCTAGAAAATATTTCTTCTGGGTCAGAGAAAAAAAGAAAATAATTGGACACTGTATTGGGTCAGGAAAAGATAACTAATGGGTCAACTATTTATATACAGTGAAGCAGATCCAGAAATTAGAAGCATTGCAAGAAAAAATAATCTGGAACAAGGTCAGAGAAGGTATTTGACACTGGACCTGTTGTACTTCTAGTGTTCAGATGCTTTAACTTGCATAACCTGAATTAGTTACTGTT
>WAAG01002237.1:9029-24046 GCA_013390105.1 Tichodroma muraria | reverse complement strand
TACTTTAAAGAAGTACTTACATGCAATTTACATCCTTTTCCCCATCTTTATACATTTATAGACGATACATTTATTCAGTATAATCCAGGCAATTTAACAATAAAGGCTCATCCCTACTTTTCTCAAATGACATTGGTTTCAGGCATATCACTAGACTAGAGGAAGTTATACATTATATTTATTAGATTCTGATTCTGAATGTTATGTTTTTGTTCCATGTTTAATAAACACAAAATTTTATTTTACTGGCTCACATCTTTATACGTGAATCATGCTCCTTGCCATTTGAATCATCACAGAAAATCAACCAAATATGATCAAATTCATTAATTAAGGTAAGATCAAGAAAATTTTCTACTGTATATCAGGCAAATAAAAAAAACCCTCAAAAACAAAACAAAAAATGACACATAATCAAATACACATCTGATTTTCACCTGAGGAAATAAAGCTATTCCATGCTTCCTGTGATAAGAGTTTCTATAATCAGTTATTCAACTGTGTTCTACCTAACCCTGAACTTCATCAGTAATCTCCTTATTATTACTTCTAGCAAAAAATACCTTTACACAGCTGCTGTTCATCTAACAGATGAGCTATTTACAAGAAACCAGTGATGCTGACTATCTCAGTTGACAAGGCACAGCACAATACAGCTTAATTCCCACATATGCACTAAAAATTCTGATCCAGGACAATCTGAACACACCATAAAGAAACATCAAAGAAGAAAAAAAAGGACAAACATTACCTCAAAAACCCAGGAAAGCCAGATTAGTCAAGACTCATATTTTTAAAGAACAAATAATTTTGTTTCATAATCTTTTTCAGTATTAAATTACAACACTACCTCACTGCAGTAAATATCCTGAAGAAGAAAAGGAGTTTTCCACACAATTACTTAACAATCTAATAGAGCTGAAAGAGGCTGAAAAACATTTGTTACCTTGGTAGAGCAGAAAATGAGAAGTATCAAACATTTCTTTTAAAAGTACTTAAAATACGTAATCACAATCCATGCACTAATACTCATGGCCACATATAAGGTATTTCTTGGAGGATTTTGTAAACCAGATTATCAGATAATAAAGGACCTGGCATTGAGTAGTCAAATAAGCTTTTCTTAACAGCAATGGGATTTTAATCAATACAATGAAAATAACATAATAAAGGATGAAGTGAAATAACCATGAAGAGATTAGTATTTAAAGTAATACAACAAAAAGGCTCAGAGAAAAACCTCACACTTCTGGAACTCTGCTGGAGACAATATGTGTACTTTATGTTCCTGTACCAGCACACAGTGTTTCACTAATCACCTTGAAAAAGCTGCTGCATATTAACAACATACAGAGGGGAAGTACATTGCTATTTTTCTGTTATAAATTATAAATGAGAACAATGATGATACAATTTTATAAAGCATTTAAGAAAATAGGGTTTCTGTCTCAGTTCCAGCAAAACATTTGGTCAAAGGTTTTAAATGTTTTTTGTAATCCCTCACTGCTATTGACAGCTTTAGTGAAAGAACCAGTATTTTAAGCTTTTTTTTTTTTATTCCTGCCCCTTTATTTTTTTCCTTTTTTCTTTTCTGTATTCCCAGCTGTAGACTGGAATAATATGGCATGGAATATCTTGCAAGAATTGTCACGTAAGAAGTACCATACTTGTTTTTCCACTGCAATGAAGATCATGTCTGGAATGCAGTACGTTCTGGATAGATATTGCATACTTGTTCATTTTTTTGACACTTCTGAAAGAAAACGTCAGTCAAAATAAGTACTTTTGGTAACGTGCACAATTGTCTTTTCAGTACCAGAGATTCCTTGAACTCAAAAGCAACCAAAATAAACTAGCTTTAGGTCTGTTATGAGTAACTTCTTGACACATTGCATTACGTGTTTGGGATAAGAGAAACACACTGGCCCCAGTCAAAGTGATCAGAATAAATAAAAAAAAATTGAGATTACTCCCCTTTTTCACTTCTGCCTCTTTCAGGAAGGCAGATTTCCAAAGGGTATCTGCAAGGGCCAGCAATCAGAGTCCAAACTTTCTTTGATGTGTGGGTGATTGCAGGGATAGAATATGGAAGGCCAGGCTCCCTTCTCCTCCCTAAAAGGGAAGAATGGAAAACCACCTCTGCTACAGTTGTGGTCTCTGTGGACAGCAACAGGTCTTTTTCAAATCATCTGAAGTATGTAAGACGTGTTTAGTCAATTCACGACCAATTAACAAACCAATCTGTCTCACAAACAAAATTTACTCAAAAGTAAGCTTTTGTGAACTTGTACTACTCATGAAAATCTCAGATACCAGTAAACCTTAACCATACAACAGGGTGAATACTCAAATTACATATTTAAGCCTTCAAAGACAAGCCCAAAAGCTATTAGCCATTAAAACAATGCTGACAAAGTAAGCTAAGCAAAGCTCAATTAATTTACAAAAGGAATTCTGTGTGAGAGATAGAGAAAAGGGTTCATTTATGGCCTCGGTAGAATACTGTGACATGATGTGAAACAACATTGCTGAAAGACTGGATGTTCTAATGCCTGTTAGAAAATTTTAACTTGAAAAGAATTAAATTCAAAATGATACATTTTTAAAATCTTTGTTCCAGTAGATTTCATTACCTGGAGAGGTTGCTGTATGACATGAAATGGGCAACCTGAAAGGTCAACCGGAAAGACTGTCAGAGTTGCTGCACCAACCACAATTTGCTGGGATGTATTCAAAACACAGGAGACTCTCCACAGCTAAGAATTGAATCAAGACATTAATGGGCCTTTGACAGACTAATACTCAATTTTCTTATACTGCACAGAAACTGCAAACATGAGCACCATTACAAGATATATAGCATATGGATGCCACTAAAGCTCAATTATAAGGAATACTTGCTCATTTATTTCTCTAAGCACTACTCCAAGGAACGTACCAGCAGTTTCACAGATGTCAAGTGGAAATAGTAGCCTTTCATTTAATCTGCTGAAAGATTGTTCCCTCCTATTAACTAATTTCCTCCTAAAGATGTGTTGGTGTTATAACAATAAAAATGTCATTTTAACATGAAGTTTAAACCAGTGAAGGCAAATTGCTGGAACAAACTACTTAGCTGTCTTGCTAACCTCTTTTTATTTCCTTCTCAATAGGTCTCAAACTAGCCCATCATTGTACAAGCCTCATTTTGTCTTTACCCTCTGCTTTATGGATTCCTACAGTGACATGCATGTATCTATGGCATTTACTGCTGGAGTTTTATTACTGCTTTTTTAATATAAAACAACAGACCATTCTGGTAAGTCTTTTAAATTATATTCAGTCATACCACATCCTCTAAGCCAGGTCTACTCAGTTAGGTTATGGTGTGCTACAGTGTCAAGGTCTGCTCATGAAAAAGAAGGAAACACGAGGACACTCAGTTTTTTATCTGAAAATAGAGCAAGAACACCACATATTTTGGATGTTGGCTAGCTGCCAACAGCTAACCTAACTCAACATTTAGAAGAAAGTCCACATCTGCCCATTTGATAAGAAGTCAGGCTAATGTTTTCCCCAACATAAAGACATGCTAGTGAGCTCCTACTCTTCCCTGTACTTACAAAAGTCAGTCGGTAGTGAGCTAAAAGTCAGTCAAGGCAGAATACAATCACCAAAGTGTTGCTCATTGGTTATTCACTCTTAAGGTTGACTTCCCAGGCATTAACTCTCTACTCGCTTTACTACTTTCTACTATAATAATTCCAAAATGATATGGCAATATTAGGGGAAAAAACCCAGCAGAGTCAGCCTACACAGCATCAAATTGGCCCTGTGATCTTCAACATCTTGGACAGAGGTCTGGAAGGGATACTAAGCAAGTTTGCACATGATACAAAACTGGGAGGAGCTCTTGCCTCCTATGAAGTGTGGGGGGGGAGGCTCAGCAGAGAGACCTTGACAAATTAGAGGACTGGGCAATCAACAACCATACAAAGTTGAACAAGGGAAAGTGCTGGATTCTGTACCTGGGATGGAACAGCCCTGGATGTACAGACAGACTGGAGAATGTTATCCTGGAAAACTGTGCTGTGGAAAGGGACCTGGGGTCCTGGTCGATGGCAAGTTGAACATGAGCCAGCAGTGCACTGGCAGCCAGGAGGGCCAGTGGTGTCCTGGGGTTCCTCAGGCCCAGCATCACCAGCTGGGCAAGGGAGGGCATTGTCCCACTCTGCTCTGCACTGGGGCGGCCTCACCTCGAGTGCTGGGGGCCATTCTGTGTGCCACAATATAAAAAAGACATTAAGCTATTAGAGAGTGTCCAAAGGAGGGCAACGAGGATGACGAAGGGCCTTGAGCGGCAGCCACATGAGGAGTGGCTGAGGTCACTTGGTCTGTTCAGCCTGGAGAAGAGGAGACTGAGGGGAGACCTCACCACAGTCTACAGCTTCCTTGTGAGGGGAAGAGGAGGGGCAGACACTGATCTCTTCTCTGTGGTGACCATTGACAGGACCTAACGGAGTGGCCTGACAGAAATATTGAAGTTTTGTGGTTATGATTCCATACCTTTTATTGCTGTGAGGAACAACCTCAGACACCTACAAAAAGCCTTGAGGCATTCATATACATGACTGAATTTGGAGGAGCTTTTGGACATTAGTACCCATGTCAGTTCTGCAATCACTCATTTTCTGAGCACAGCTGAATGAATTACAGCACAGGACATAATTTAGGGTTATATTTTATCCTATATATCTATGAACTAATTCTTTAATGTGTGCTCTTTGTCAGTTGTAGTATCTTGTAGTACATGAAAGCACAAACAAAAAGTGCAGCTGATCTAACTGAAAGTTAAAGTATGATCAAATTATTTACAGTGCTGGACTGCCTAATCCACCACTGACTATCCAGAATGACTTCAAAGAATACATAAGACACTTGAAAATATCTTTTTCTCCAAACAGTTGCATATCATGTGACAACTCTTGTTTTGCCATGAACAAACTGAGCTTTATTACTGCAAATGCTCATGAAAATTGTGTTACATTGGTAACTTCAAAGAAAACAATTAGCAAATTTGAAAATCAAACAATTTAGAAACTCAAGATATTGACAAAACGGTTTGAAGCAGATTCAAACCATTCAATTATTCGAGCAATTCAAATTTGAATTATTTGCCATGTGTCTAATGAGAAAGAAAGCCAAATTCACTATATTCTTTATTCATTTGATTTGTCCCTAAGTGATTTGTTCAATATAACTAATGCAATGAACTGCAGTGCTGACCAATTGTTAATTTTGAAGTGCAAGCTAGTTTATTCAATAAATTTTTTTGATATGAAGAACAAAATGGAATATTTCAGGGTCCTAAAACCACTGATATGCCACTTCTTGCGAAACACAAATCAACAGCCAGCATAAGATAATCACCACCATCATACATCATTCAGTCATTAAGGTCAACCACAGACCTCAGACAATTCTCAAGTTCCATACTTAGTGTTTGATTTTTTTGTGATTGTTTGTTTGTTCGTTTGTTATTTTGTAGTGTATCTGATAGTTATGCATAAAGAAAAACTGATATGAGATCTGCATGAATCTTATTCTCTTCCACTAAACGAACAGAATTTCCGAGTAGGTCCTTTCTAAAATTCCAAGGCTGTTATTTGATTAGAGTCTCAGTAAGTCACTCCTCCACCTCCCCCAATCCCTTATATATTTTATTGTCATTATAGAGCAGTCAAATCTTTTTATTTCCACTTAAAATATTTGATTTGGCTAGGTCTTCTGCTCAGATTGAACTAGATCAAACAAAAGATATAGATGGCTTTGCTTTACTTAGTTATCCAAAAGCAGGTTTGTGATCCCCACATGGCCTGAGAACAAGCAAGTCAACGGTCCCAAACAAATATCCACTTTTAGGCACTTTTGCATTTACCCACAAAACACAGCACAGCAAGTGGGGAAGACTGGGAGAGCCACTCAAAAAGCTCATTTCCTGAGCTGAACTAACCTGCTAATGAAGACACCCACATTGATTCCTTGATCTTAATTATTCACAAGCCCTTAGGCATAACATGCCCACCATTCACCTATCAGTAATATTCGATTTGGACTCTCTCACTAATGCTTTCTTTTAAAGGAAGCAATAACCTAGGGAGCAAAAGCACCTGTCATAGAAGTGAAAAACCCAAGCCTGCTGAATTCCTGGAGAATGTCTCAAGTACTAGGAGAAAAGCTCTTCTGGCAAATGCTGTCCACTCTCTGTTGAAATTGTGTCACAAAAGAAGTGAAAGGACAAGATACACTGGACTGAAAACTCCTGGCTTTTGATCTCCCAGAACACCTTCTCTAATGCATTCTTAATGAAAACTTGACAACAAAATTCCTAAAACAAGACAAGCAAATCCCCCAGAAGACTTATGTAAATAAATCAGGTGGCTTTAACTATCTGTTCACTGACAGTGTAAGGATACTGAATAGTTTCAGACCATTGTCAGCATCTGATCTACATAGATGCCTTGTGCTTTTTCCCTATCACTTGTTAAAAACAAGACTAAATATAAACCATACTGAGAAGATTACAATTCTTTATAGATTTTTGGAGATCAGGTTTGATAGTAGCAAAACCAGTCAGTCTGCTTAAGAGCATTTTCTCTTATCAATTTTGCTGCTAGGATCCTAGTTGTAACTTCTGCCCAGTATCATTTAATTTCCTAATAGACAAGAGGCTCTGAGCATGGGGTGACCCATAACAACCTTCATGCCTCATAAAAAAAGCAAGAAGAGCACAAATACTCTCCCCCTCAAGTCACCTTGTCATGCTAATTCAACACACCTAGGTAATTTCTATTTTCTCCTTGCATTTCTGAAAAACATTTAGGGATATATTATGCAAAATGCAGACTAGTATGACCATTACAGTAATTGCATTGGTTACATTTATTAATTTGTCAAAATTAAGTCAATAAGAGTTTTAGTAACACCATTATATTACTTGATTAGTTTTGAAAGTGATTATCATAAGAACTCTATTTAATTGGAAGCATCTTAATTTACAGGATACATTAAATTCTCAGTAGCATTTTAAGACGATTCAACATATGCAGGTCAATTACCAGTAATCACTGCTTCATACAACTGCTTCATAAGAAATTTCAGTACAACACTGGAAAAGAATGATAGATTGTTCTAAAAATTACAACTGAACCTCAGTTCTGAAAGATAAAGCTGAACTTCAGCTCACGTTATTATGGTAAAAAGCCATATCTAATATCTATGCTGTTAAAACCATTCAGAAATGCTAAAGATTATAAAAATCTGAGGAAAGATTAGAGAATAGTTGTCTACCTTAAAACAGATGATGATAATTTGTCAGGACTGCCAAATTACTGAAATGCACTAACTGCACTCATGCCCAGCTGCACATTAATTACTAGATTAGAAAGTTATAATTAATTTTCTTAATATCACCACACTGCTTTTCTTCCTTGAGTTAAAAAAAACAGATTGCAATCAATCTTAGTTAATTCATGCTGCAGAACATAACTGCCATAGCTATTTCCATACGCGAAGAACACCGCACGCACAGCTCTTGCAGTAATACCCTGCCTAGAAGCTGAAACTTCTGACATTTTAATGAAGTGTTGCAATAAGGCCAATAAATTATAAATTATAATTTGACTTAGTATAGTTAGTAGAAAAACTACAAAAGCTTAAAAATGAATTCTTAAAGAATCCTCTTAATGACAAAATTTAGAAGTGGATATCGTGTTTAAACGTATTTTGAACCGGAGTTTACTCATAGTTGCTGAAAACCTTCACTGCTGAGACTTGTAAAATTTCTTCATCAACTGACTTTGTCATTAGAAATCATCAAAAGTGCTCCAGACCTTTGCACATATTGCAAGAAATTTTGAGAACCAGTAGAGGAAAACAACTTTATAGAGATACAGGGTTAAGTTCATCAAAGTTCTCCTCAAGAGCATTCAGTTATAAATATAGCAAAGATAACTAAAGCAGCATTCAAAGAGCATGTATTCCCGTGTCCAGATCTGCGTCAGTAACAAAAGGAGTTTTTATAAGACGGGAAGGATTACTCAGGTAAAATCAATGCACTGTTTCTTCATTTTCCATTAAGCTCAAAAGTTGGTTTATTTCTCCAGCCTAATTACTGTTTAAAATGTGTATTTTTTTCCTTGCCTCACTTTCTTTCCTTTGTAAATGGTGAGTGTAGAAATAGGAGAATTATGACATTGTGGCATCCAAAGTGTGGTAGCCTTCTATTTTGATCTAATGGAAGTCTTAACAATGTCAGCTTAAGTGTCAGAAAGGGAAGAACAGATGTCAGCAACAAATGAAAGTTGACAATATTTTTTATTTGGGTGTTCATTTTTAATGTTTCCAAAGTCTTCTGTGGAATGGTAAAGGGAAACTAATTTTGTATTTGTGAAAGACTAGAGATAAGAAAAGGGATTTTAAGAGACTATATATAGCCTTCAGCAGCAAAGGCAGGCACAAGCCTTTTATTACACTTTTTTCTCCCAAACTTCCCTACAGGAGACCAATTTGCCTTACACAGCAAAATGTTATAAATATGTTACATATATATATGTGTAAAACATCTGTAAGTTTGTGTTGAGGTATACATACACACTCCTTCCACCCTCAATGTATACCAAAATACACATAGGCTTGATTATAACTCCAGAATATTCAAATATTTCAATATATTTAAGATGTTAAGGAGCAACGTATTACATGATACACTAGGACAAGTAGAATTTATGGATCAACTCTTTCATAAATGATCATACCTTAAAGCTGCAACTTCATTATATGGAGCCCATTGAGGGGCTGCAGAGACCCAGTCTAGGTGACCTCAAGAACATTAGGGATGTAGGAAAGCAAGGAGGTAAAGAAGGAGGAATGGAAGGGGGGATGGAAGATAGGAAGGGGAGGAAATGAATAGTCTGTCCAGAAGTCTCAGAAGACACATGTGGGACAATACCCAGTACAATTCTCAAATATTAATTTTCATATGCCATCAAACTGAAACACCTGGAAAAAGGCTCAGAGAAGCAATGCCTAGATCGGGAAAACATGATGCATCCAGGATTCAGATTCCTCTTGTGGAGGATGTGTGGGCAAGGACAGAATTACAGTTCAGTAGAAAAAACTATCAGGTAACAATCACCAGTATGTTTCTCCTCCAAAATCAAAACAGATTAGAAGAGGGGAGAAAGCATGGAAGAGGACTAGCACAGTTAGAAAATACACAAAGTAGAGCAGGATCAAAGACAGATTGCAAGAGTTTTGGTTTACAGAAAACATACCACAAAAAGGAACTGGATGATCTCAGAACCTTGTACTAAAAAATTGCAACTTAGGTTAAGGATCTGGATGTTTAAGAGACACTATGAGAAACAACGTAGCTGTTTTCCAACCCAAAACTTTCTGTTACATTGATCAACATCTAGGTAAGTAAAAGTAACAGACACAGCAGCACAGGCATCTGTATTTAATGCTGATATTACTGTTTAAAAGCAATTGTATTCAGCTGGGTATATGAAGCTGCTCATAAGGCTGAGAAAATGCAAGTAATGATCAGTAACTATTCAAGCAGGCAAGGAATTAATATTTACATCATTCCTGATAATAAAGAAAACTCTTGAATTCTCACTGAATCTTAAACATACTGAACTATTAACAAATAATAAACTTTTGTTTCTGTTAAAAGGTAAAGCAGAAAATGAATATGCATGAATGTTCTTACTATTCTAATACAACAGACTGATTTCTTGGGGAGAAAAGATAACTTATTTTATGCTGCTTTGTTATTTCAATGTCAATCTGAAAGATTAAATGGAAAATTGTATTGCAAGAGTATCTGACATATCCATGAAAACACATATGCCATGAATTTCAGAATAACAAAAGGTGTCAGAAGCAGTTATGAATAGTCATCTTAAAATTAAACATGCTTATAAAAATGGCATAACACACACTCCTCAGCACTGGTATAATGAAACCGAGAAGCACAAAATTCAAGTTTCACAGTATTAATTAGATTATGAAGTGCTAAAAAGAGAAGTTTCAAAATCAGATAAGTAAAACTGTTATTTGTGATATACATGATGCACTGGAACTGTGTCAGTTACAGCAGGGTTTTGGCTGTCCAACTGAGAGGCCATGGTTTGGTGGAGGTTAAGGAGTGAGCCTCTTGTATCAGCAGCAGTAAGAAACCAGAAAATTATGAATAAAAATATACCAATATATACATCTATCTATGTGTTTATCTGAAACGAAAGATGTACTTCGAGAAGTATTGAAGGAAATTGCTTTTTCAGCGAGGAAAAAAAATCCAGTATTCTTTGAAGGTAACAGCAGAATCTGTTCTCAGCAATGATATCTGAAAAAATACAACTTACTTAGCAACTCTTGCTCATGCTCATCATTTTAGGGTGGTAAGAACACAGAGTAACTACGAACATCAGTCAGCTATTTCCTTGGCTGATCTCAATCCTTATCTACTATATCATATAGATGCTTAAACCACTGTAGGAAAAATAACCGAACAACCCCACATAGCTGAGAATTTGACCAGGTGGAAGTATCAAACTCCAGCTAAAACACACAAGCAAAACACTTTGCTAATACCCCCCCTTTTGCTTCTCATGGTCATTTCAGGATTTCACTAATGAGAAATGAGTCATGGATTTTGCAGGCAAAATCCTGCAAATGTACATAGATTGTAACAAATACATAAAGTAAAGAACTCATAAGTGGATTTTTAATTTGTCTGTTGGAAAATTCTTAGGTGGAACAATCCCAACACAACTATTGTTTTTAGATTATGTGTTTTTTCTGAGGTGACTTCAATTGTGGTGGAAGTGACTGAGAAGTACTTGTCTCATTTTATGCATTTAATGAAACCTGAAGTCTCTATAAACTGATTCCCTTCCCTCTGAAGGAAGCCTCTTTTGATAGTCACATTTTGTCCACTGTAAGATAATCATTTACTGTACACAGATGAAAATTTGGTCCTACATGATACAAAAGGGAAATGATCTTTAACCAAGTGCAAAGATTAATGTGCCTCCACTCAGGTGTCAGCGTTCCCAGCACAGTCAGTACTGGCCAAGGAAAAGCAGCCAAGAGGGCCAGACCCTGGGCACTTGATTTCAGGGCAGGGTAAATGCTCCTCAAGCTGCTTCACAGCACCTTTTGCAGTGTCCCAATCCAGCGGGAGCTTGTTCCTGCTGTGCCGGTGAACGCGCAAATGTATCTCATCTGGAACTGAGCCTCATCCTGCACATCTTCACAAACTCTCAAATATGCAGCTCTCAAATCTGTCTGGCAATTCAACACTGAGGGGTCCCTTGCAACTCCTAGACAACGGGAAGGTACGGTATACAAATAACTCCTGATTATCTGCCAGTATCGAGGCAATAACAGCACTTAGCCAGCTAAAGCAAGAGCATGAGCACCCCCCTTAACCATATCCTAGTGCATAAAATCCTATTTTCAATAAATGCAATTCCAAAAACTTGCAGGGGAGCAAGAATGGTTTTAACTCTCTGGAAACAAACTGAGGATCTGATGCAACCTTCCCACCCTTTGTCACTACATTTCAGTGAAGGACTGGTTACAACCAGACTGGCAGGAAATTAGATGTACATGCTTGGTACATGCCACCTATTGGCATATGCCATAGGTGACTGGGGTGAACTTCCTAGTCTTGGTTTCTTCTAGGGCAAAACACAAAACAGTTCAACTTGCTTATCGTTTCCCTTTCTGGCACAGGAAACCTTTATATCTTCTTTATAAATAACATACAAAAAAAAGCAATTCCCCACTTTTTAAGCGCTCAAGACAAAATCTTATGATAATCAGGGAAAGTTTTGATACCCTGGAGAGTGTCTGCTGATGAGGGGGCCAAGACCCATGAAGTGGAGCCTCTGGTAACAAGTTGGTTTCTGTGGGACTGTCTGGCAGCAGGTTGGTTTGGTTTTGTAAAAGAACATTACCTATTGATAGCACCACAGAAATCTCTAAAGTATTTGAGATTGTACATTTTGTGCTGAGGAGTACCATTACTAATACTCACATAGGCTTTTACACAGATAAGTAATATGATAATTATGAACTTGCAAGTATCTATACTCATTTTACATTGCACTAATAAGCTCTGAGGAAATAGTGTTTAAACTTACAATCTGGGACTAGAATCTTTCTTTTGGCTATAAGAAAGCACTTGAACTGAGAAGGATGTTTTGCAGTAATAATAGGTCCCAAATTCTTCCTGTGTTACTGCCAGAGGACAGCCTCCCACACAAATTCTGCATTACAATATTGAATTGAAGCTGCTAGTTGAATAATACAGCCTGTCATTATGGGCTATCACCAAAATAATATTTTTCTTGGTTCTTTTTCTTTCTTAACAAAGAGCTACATTCCTTGAACCATCTCATGAAATTTTTGTGATATTATTATAAATGACATTTTTTTACACTGCTGAATGGTAAATCAGACATCACCACAGGTCAAATATACTGAATATTGAATATAAAGCACTAGTCATGCAATGTGGAACTAGCTACTCAAGGAATTTCAGATGAGGCAAAGACATGGCAAGGGATTTGTTTCCTGTGGTGCTCTAATGTGTCCTAAACCACGGAAATTTCTGATTTTCTTTTATTTAACATGCATAACTATTTTTCCAGGTTGTTTTGCATTCAATACTGACTCAAGGAATGTAAACTTGTTTCTGAAACATGCAATGAACTATAATGGCTGTGCTGAAAAAAATTTACCCTTTTCTGAAATCATCATTGTCACTAGCTACTTATAAATTAGAATGTAATTAATCTCCCCGTCTTAAGATGTTAGTGCTTTCAATTAATTGTGCAAGGTCTTCTTTAGTCAATGAAAGAGATTGGTATATCCAGACAGCAGATCATTCTATGCCAAAACATACGTTTAACACAAAACAAATAATTTTTAGAGAGGCAAAGTTCAGCCAGGATTATCTCTTTGCATCCAGTGCTAATACAAATCCACACTGTGATCCAAATGCCGAAGGCAAAAGTCTGCTTTCCATTGGTCTGTTTTGCTGCAGGGGAAATCTCAGTGTTTAACTCAATATCCAAATCCTTTTTTGTTATTATTACCACTTTATTACATCAGTGGAGTCATTTGCCAAAACCACACATACAAAGCCTTTATAAAGTATGTCTGCTACTTTTAGCTTTTTTTCTTAGGTAATTTTTGATTTCTTCCTCTAAAATTATGCCAAAATTAGAAAGAAGGGATATAATTAAAGATTTCATCTAAACACAGCTTCTGCATGATCCTACAACAACAAACTATGCAGACAGTGTAAGCTTTTCATCTCTAAACTCCCTTGAAAATAGGTTTATTTTTGCCAAATACAGCCAAATTTGAAGAATAACCTTTAACTCTGCAAATCTCTGCAAATTCTGCAGGTTGGTTTTTTGTTTTGTTGTTGTTTTGTTTTTGTTGTTGTTTTGTTTTGTTTTAATCTATACACTGGTGTTAACAGTGCAAACCAGAAAAATTAAATTATCTATCCTGGTTAAATCTCTGCAAGAAAGTACTTGTGTCACTTGGATGAGTAAAAGTACAAACTGATAATTCTGTTAAAGAATACAGTATCATATAAAAATTTTGCAAAATAATGCAACAATCTCATTTCAGGCATTTCTGACAGCGTAAATGGGAGAATCAAGATGTCAAAAAGGTTTACGGAATTTACATCTTTGGATCCCTTTTTATATTCTCAAACTTTCTCAATACATTAAAACTCCTTACAAACTATAAAAGCATGTACTCTTTAATGCATTGATTGTGATGTTTTTGAGATGTCACAGAACTCAAAAAGAACCATTCTGCTTTATGCTGGATTCTTTCCTTAGGAATACTGGAGTTTTTCTCATTTTCTAATGAGGTACCACACACACAAGACATTTTGAAGACCATGAGACCTCAAAGGTGTTTTGAAATTGGGAATTGCTTTGAAACTTTGAAATATTTTCAAGCAAACTCCATTGTCTAAAGACCAAAATTTCATACCTCCAAGGTGGTTGGTTTATTGGCCACATTTGCACCTATGTGGGAAGTGCTGAGAGAGAAGCTCCTTTAAATGCCTGCAGCCTAAAACACTGCCACCAGCAGTTTGAAATACCAGAGGGACTGTGCCATGGGATATCATGGAGATATTTGGAAGGATGACACTCACCTGTGTGTGTGTCATCCTTCCAAACACTGTAGCATTTTAGCACAAAACCTCTCTCGAAAGCAGCCAGGTTTTGCTGGGCAAACTGAGGTGGTGAAGAGAATCATCCTATTTAGGACTACTGTCGCAGAACAGAAATCTTAGCTGGTGGCAAAAAGTTGTTCAAAATGAAAAAAAAACCCAAAAACTACGGGTGATGTTTTTCTTGCTATTTTCTTTTTTTTCCAAGTGATGTGAGATAAAAACTGTGTTTGAAACTGTGCTATGGGTATATCTCCTTGCTCTGCACACATAGTGGCTGCAAGGGCTCAGAAGTGCCAAGAAACTCTTGTTTAAACTAAACACTTTGAGGCCTGAAAAGACCTGTGGCATAACTTAACTATGCTGTACAAAATGTAGCAATTTAAAAAATAATAGTAATTTTGAAAGTCAAAAGAACACCTTACTTTAAAATCATGCTGACAACATCCCAGTGACATAAATATTGCAGCTCTGTCACTTCCATCCTCAGTTACCTACGAATAACTACTTTGTGCAAACAATTTAGCAAGGCCCCTGCTATTTCACTTCATAAAATATGTTATATTGAATACAACTCAGATCCACTGTGTATGATCAATATTAAACTGTACAAGGCAAAGAATTCTGAACTGACACCAGACACAGTAAACATTCTACAATTACATCAAGTAAATCTTACCACTCCCCGTGGTTTGCTTTCAATACAAATTAATCACACGTATTTCAAACTCCTCTTTTTTTAACTTCTGTTAGGCTTTCC
>WAAG01002229.1:346-14727 GCA_013390105.1 Tichodroma muraria | reverse complement strand
TTTTTTTTCCTCTTGTACTCCTCATTGTCCTTTTACTGTTCTTTTCACCTCTTGATTTTTTCCCTTTTTAATTTTCAGGATGATTTCTTCAGCAGCCATGCTCTCTCAATTACTCAATTACATACTCTTTCTATATTTTTCCACCTTCCAGTACCCCTCCTGGGTACATCCCCTGATGCTGCAGAAAGATAAAAGGTCTTTCCTGTCTGTAAAAAACAGTGCTCTCCTGCCTGTGTTTTGAACTGGGAAGAGGACAGTTGCCTAAAGATGACATCATTCCTTAGTCCTCCAAGGAAAGTGGTGTGGAGATCCATCAAAGAGCTGGCAGGTATCTTGTCTCATTTACTCCAATGTTTTACCCATCACCTTAGCAACAAGCACGGGAAGGAGCACTTGGATTCCTGGCCAAGCCTGTTTTCTTCTTTTCCAGCAAGCCTTAAGTTTGTGTGCCCAGATAGGAGTAATCCTGAAGCAGGGGTTTCTTATCTGCAGTTGAGCTCCACCTGAAGAAGTCTTCACGTGTTGCCCTCCGTGCCCTTTGAGGTCTCAAGGTGATACTTCCCAGGAAGGATGACAGGAGAACTGATTTTTGGAAAACTCTTGAGGAAGAAGGGGGAAAAGATTCCTTTCCATGGACTCACTTACTGAAAAGAATGGATGCTGGAGTGATTACAATACTTCTTTTCATTAAGTTGATATTAAGGATTTTAATATACAGCACTGGTTTCCTGACTTCCTATGAAATCTTAGGTTCCAGGTCTTGTAAGCAAAAATTTTCAGATAACTGCAGGAGTGGTGCCAACATGTGTGTAGGACAGACAGGGTCAACAGCAATAAAATAAATCACAGGAGACTTACAGCAGAAGACAGATAATATGTAAAACAGATGTTCAAACCTCAAACAGGAGAGACAGTTGAACATGAGCTTAATTGTAGCCGAGTCTAAGATGGGTTCTCTGAACTATAGGCTCTGTTGATACATATATGTACAGGATATCTGGTATCAGAGGAACAAAAATCTGGATACTCATTCAGAGTTTAGTTTCTCTTTTGAAAGAAGTCTTAGGTGGTATTTATGATTGGATGATGTGGGTACTTGCCACTTACTACCTACTATGGCAGGATAAGACCTCACAACTACTATTTTGGTAATTCCATGTTTTATTCAGTGTTCTAAGAGATGAGATGAAACGCACCACTTCCCACTTATTTCCCACCTTGGCAACTATTTTCCAAAGTTCCACTAAATCTAGCAGGCAGAACACATCAATTGTTTTCTATGTTTGCAGCCTTGATAGAATTTTCCTTCCCTAAAATATGTAGGGTTTTTTTTGGTTTTTTTTTTTAGTTGGTTCTTTTTTTGTTGGTCTGGTTTGGTTGTTTGATGGTGGTTGTGAATTTTTCCCGGCCTGGCCTACCTTTTGTGCTTTTGGCATGTCGGTGTGGCGCTGGGCGCGTACGGACCGTGCGGATTTAGGCGGTTTTATTGGAGCACAATACATCTCCAGCCTCCTCAGGTCACAACTCTGGAAGCAGCATTCATCCACTATTCCCTTGTGGTGTAAGCGTCTACTGCTGGATCCATACCCCGTGGGCTTACCTATTCAAAGCACAAAGGGAAAGGATTTATGTTAGAAAGGAAACGCAAAGATCTCAGGAGCAGTCATATTATTAAGATGTGTTGTGTTAACTGAATCACCAGTGACCATTGTAGAGGCTGCCTGTAAGTATCCATTCTAAGACCCTGTTCTCAGACACACCTTTGAGTATTCCTTTCCAGATATTCCTGGAAATGGACAGCTTTGGTCTCTGTCCATGTGTGGTTGCTATTTAATCATTTGAGCAAATCTACGCCTTCTTAGAAAAGTATTATTAAAATATTTTCTTGAACTGCATTAGCCTTGAAAATGGAGAGGGAAGAAGCTGAAATCTGACATTTAGGCACCTTACAAAGGAAGTTTGCCTTTTAGCTTTTATATGAAAACTGATTGTTGAGCCAACTGAGGTAGCTGGTGTGTTAAAACCATAGATCACAACTGTGTTGTAGACAAGTATTTCTTAATAAAAAAGGCTAACCAAGGTACTGTGTGAAGTCAGTGTGTTCCAAAGGGGAAATAAATGCTGTTTACTGCTGCACAGGCTGTAAGATCTGCAAGCTCAGGAGTGGGAAGCAAGAATTGAAGTAACAGAGTAACTGATGAAATAGGAAGGTTGATGGAACAGATAAAAATGGAAGATTTTTATATTCCGTAGATTTGCACAAGGTAAGAAATGGGACTGATACAGCATGACTTTCTGTGCTTTGCCTTGGCACCAGGCATCTATGGAAAATACTTAATGGGCAAATATTTTGCATTTTTCACTCAGCTCCTGTAAAGGCCAACAGTTTCATTCATACAACTCTTATGCACTTGTATTTTTGTCTTTTTTTCCCCCTGTGGTTTATGATTTTCTTAGTAACTGCTGAATTCCCTGCTGTCCTACACAGAGATTCAAGGCCCATTATTTCCTGGGATTGTTTGTACACAACCAAGTCAGATGTGGCGCTGCCCTGTTATGACTAACTACAAATGAAGGAAGGAACAGTATATTCACAAAAAGTAAGTACTTGCTTACTTACTACACCTATTTTAAAATTCTGGTAGAATTTGATTTTAGACAGTAAAATTCTGAAAAGATTAAGTGTTTTGTTTTGACATTTTCAGCATTAAATGTTTCCATTTACAGGATGATCTACATTGGTTAAGAACTGGAAAATATGGAAAAAAAAGACAAGCGTGCTAAGAGCCAAAAAAATGAAGTAACTCAATTCACTCAGCTTTACCAATTTCTTTTCTTGCCTTTTTTTTTTCCTTTTCTCCTTCTCATTTATATCACTGAGACCAAAAAGCTGTTATTCACAGAATTTGGCAGGAGTTTGTTTTAAGAATTACTCAAGTTAAGTAAAGGACAAGGATATCAAAAAAGATGAATACTCAGTTTCTCTTTGGGAAATTATTGTCCCCAATGCTTATACAGCAAAGTCTAGATTGATATCCATGTGTTTGTCCTGCAGTTGTCGATTTGAAAAGACAGCAGTACATTTTACTGTTCCCTGGGTTTAAAACATGTATCCACTGTTGAAGAACCCTTGAGGCCTTAGAACATCAGCAAATGAAAAGACCTCTAGTGGTGCAGTAGGTCTCACATTTTAGACAGCAGTTCAGCCAGTCAAGAACTAACTATCCCTATGAGCTTTGTAAACCCAGAAAACTGTTTTTTTAAATCTCTTTCTTTTCCCCCAGAGACTATAAATTAAACAAAAAGAAAAACATGCTTACTTACTATATTGCAATCCACTGGGGCCTCTATATTGTACATTGCCTGCTACATTATTTGTTTCATAAGACTAAGCAGTACAGCAAGCCAGGAGTAGATTACAGTAATATTTTTTGGGTTTTTGTGTTGTTTTATGTGCATCACCGAAAAGTATTACAAATACTAAGATGTGGAGTTTGATTTGTTGCTTTTTGGTTTTTTTTTTCCCAGATTATTTCCCTCACTGAGTTATAATATGAAATGCAAGCTTTTCCTTTGAGATTTTTCCTGAAATCTTTTAATCTGTTTGTTTTAGCCTAATACTTTTAAAATTTAGTACTCCTGATAAAGTGTGGAGTGTCATGACTTTGCAGTATACTCACAGCTGTGCCACATTTTGTCTTGCTCCCATTTAAAACATGGAAGGGCAAATTCTGTTCCTGGATATGCAGGTGTCCAGATCCAGCTGAACTACAGGTACAAGAACTTATTAGTTAAGCTTCCCTTTCTTTTATCAGTCTGTCAATTTTTCATGAGGAAGCATACCCTAAAAGCTTCTGTTTAAATTATTTTACCCTTCAGTGTCCAAATTTAATCATTTATAGTTGATAAAATACCTTTACTAATGTACGTCTGCTGCCTTCTTTATTTAGTAATCAGAGGCAACATTTTTAAGCAACATTTTTCCACACTATCATAAATATGAATAGATAAATAATACAAATCCTGAATCCTGGAATCTTTCTGGTGAAAATTTCAGAGTACTTCAAAATAATTTTTAGCCTAGCCAGACCAAAGATATCTATGTGTTGTTTTTCTTTTTTACAGGATAATAGTTTTATAAAGGATTATATAATGCCTAATCGCTCTTTTAAAAGCCTGTGTGGTACATGTAACAAGGTGGGAATGGAATCTATCACATCAGTGGTGGTGTCAGCTATGAAACGTGATATTAACTTGTTTGTAGGGTTAAATATTTGTGCATCACATGACACAATAATTGCTCATCCTTTATATAAAGATAATATTAGTATTGAAAAGTCATAATTTTTCTTTCAAGAAATGTTTTCCCAAGGCTTTTAAAAGACCTAAACAATCAAGTATACTTAAAATTTGTGATGTTGTCTAAAGTGCTGTACAATAGAGAGAACAAATTAACTGAAAATAATATTCCTTTTAAATAATTATGATCCACAGTCATGACTGAGAAGTATCTGATGACTAAAGTAATTTTTAAGCAACAGATTTTAAATTGCTGCTGACTTCTTAAGTGCTGCAGAATGAAAAGATGCTGTCATAGAGAAAGACGAGATAAAGAATTACAAGGAGATACCACCACTTCTACAGATGTTATCACTGTTCAGCCCATCTGTTCTGGCAGGATAGCAGGATCAGATGATCCCAGTTCATCAAGTTACCAAATTATGCACTTATATCTAGGCAAATGTTCAAGCTCCTATGTGGTGTGTTGGATTAAATCACATATTAAACAGTGAGCACATGCCTGAGTGATCTCCTACATAGGGACTTATATAATTAAACACTTCAGTTACTTTCTAGACAAAAATCCATATTGGTAAATTAATGGGTAGTGGTTCTGCATTTTAATATTTCTCCTTCTTAATTTTTTTTTAAAAAATATTGCCTTCAGTATACACTGCACCTTCTGTATCCCTATACTGGGAACCCATATAGTTTTTTCTCATCTTTAAAAAATAATTTGAGTGCTGCCTTCCAGCTGTTATCAAAAGTTTCTTATATTTGCTCAACCTTCAAAGTGCTGCCTGTGGACATACAACAGTCCTAGGCATTCCTTTTTGTTGATGTTCATTGATTTCCTTGGAGGCTTCTTTAATTTTGTCAGTTGCTAGCTCAAAAGAATTTCATATCATGTAGGTCAAAGTTTACTTAATGGAATATTTTGCTCCTATTTAATCTACTTTATCAGATTTGTGGATGTTTCTTTCAGTGTGCGACAAGCAGATTCAAAGTCTAGTCACAGTGAAGTCCCTTGCAAACAGTCCAAGGTATAGGATTCCAAAAGTTAAATAGCTGGCTTCTGCACTAGCAGCACTTCCCTTTAAATGATGCAAAGTCAGTGGAGTAATTCAGCAGGACTTGCTCATAGTTGGTTTCTTTCTGTTCTTTCTCATCCCTTCAAAATATCCTACTGTTGCTGCCACTGGTTCTGCTCTAACAGTGGTTTCAGTGTGAGAAGAACTGGTGTAGGTGGACTACAGAAGTTTCAAATGTTAAGTTATCTAGACATTCTGTGTAGAAACATAATCTACTGTTGTATTAAAATTAGAAATTACATGAGAAATAGCCCAGGATAAATGCAAAGCTAATCTACTCTAGGACTCTAGGAAAGAACTGGTGTTATTTGTCCTGGAACTTTTATGTGACTCTTTGTATTTGCTGTTGTGTCTTTTTCAGCCAGGCAGTAGTGCTCTCAAGTGCCATGTAGACTGTAATTCAGAAATACATCATAAATCTGAAAAAGAATGGACTTAATCCTAATCTAGTATTAGAGTCTATCTTCAGCTGCACCTGCAGCTTTTAAAGCATGGTGAAAGGCCATTGACCTATTAGAGTGCTGCAGTCTTGTAGAAAGAAACTTGAAATGTTTCCATCAAAACATTGGGATAAGGTACAATTTGGAAGCACTGGCAGCAGTTTACAATATCAGGATGTATGGGAGCATCCTGTAAGACAGCAAGATTTTCCTGTGGCCTGAACAACAGGCTGAGAGTTTGTGGTGCTGTATTACAGCACAGTAATTGAACAAGCACATCCTGTGTGCTAGATCCAGACTGGGTGGTTGGAGAGGTTTTGAGTTGCAAGTTCTGTGTGCCTTATGGTGGCACAGAAGGCTAGGCATGCTGAGTTTGAGATTGATCTTGCTCATCTCTGCTCTCTGAGAATTGGGGATCTAGTTTAAGACAGTGAAGTCAACAGGCAGGTGTGTAGGGAGAATTAATTATTCCTGTATTGAATGCTTTGCTTAAAATTGAATTTTTCTTGTCCTCTGAAAGAAACAGTGTTCTTTCATCAACTACAGATAAAGCTAATTGATCTAGTCTTAGCATACATGCACAGCTTCTTCTAGGAAACTGAAATCAAGGAAAATTAATTAAATTACAAATTATTTGTCCTAAATCAGAGAATGTGTGTACCTGGTGGAGTACAAAGCCATTCTCTTTCATTTCCAATTTAACAATTAAATATAATGATAAATTGGTCTAAAGAACATGCCAGCCAGTATGCTGTTTAATTATGTATCTCTGTATCTCTTTGACTACATTCTGCATGTTAGTCTAGTACTGTCTGTTTTTGCTTTATAAATGCCTTCATATGCAAAATAAGAGACTGTTGATATCACTTTTCATCTCCTTGTAATCTTGAACAAATGGATTAGTGTTATATTGGTGATACTCCTTGAGGGTGCTCTAGAATTTCTCATCTATGTTTGAAAAATTATGAGTCAATGTTCAATCAGCAGAAAATGCCTGGGTTTTGATACTTCTATGAAGTGCTAAAACAAACAAACAAGCAAATAACAAATCTTGGGGATTGTTTAAGGTCCCTTACCAGAAATACCTTAAGGTTTATATGTGCAAAATAGGCAATCTGATTTTCATGTAAATAAGTTGCATGAATTTTGAAGTGACAATATTTAATATTTAGTTTCCATTTTCCTTTAGTGTTTTGTTAATGCAAAAAAATTATTATGCTTAGACTGATTTTTGTTTGTATTCATCAAAATGAGCATATATTAGCATTTATAAATGCTCAATGAATGGATGCCCTAGCTCTGAAATTTAATTTAATATGCATGAGAATAGAGGATAAGCTTTATCAGTATGCACAAGTAAAATCTTTATGAAAGCATCTGCATTTGTTAATATTGAGATATTGCACTACAGCTACTGCTTTTTGGAATACTAGATTGTATTAACTACTGAGTCTAATGCAAGAAGATGTTTGGTCTTTGCTCTAATATCCTAGGCAAGGACCTGCCAAGAATCCCAGGCAAGATGGAAAACATGGACACTCAGTTAGTATTGATCTATAAGAGAAATCTATCAAGACTTCACAAAGTGTTTTGCCCGAATAAGTGAGATTTATAAACTTCACTTTTTGAAAAGAAGATAGGATAGCTCTTTGATACTTCAAAGGCAGAGTAAAATAACTATTTCCCTTCTTTAAGGTCAGTGAGACAAATGTAGCTTTATTCCAGATCTTAATTTGTAATTTGTATGATTGTCTTTATTTAGCCTGTCACACAGTTAAATGATTTTTTTTTTTCTTCTAGAAATAGCCTTTGTGACATTTTTTTTTCCTTCATTGTAGAATTAGGAAGGAATTCTTCTCTTCCCCTAAACTTATTTCCAAAGTACACCACTTGTAACATTTTCCTCTCACATACAGGAGTGCTGTACTCTGCCCTTGCTATGGAATAGCTGTTTTGGAGGCCATCAAGTGTATTAAGCATGTGATAGAGCCATTATGCTTCACACAATAATTCCCAAGCCATTTGCAGTGTGTGAGGAGAAAGCACTATAGTTTTGAGTGTTGTGCTGGAATATGAAGTAGGAATTTCATTGTTTAGATACTTCTGAGGAAAAAAAAAAACCTGGAAAAAGAATGGGAAACAATATAATGTCTTATTTTACACTAATTCAGAGCTCTGGAGGGTGAAAACCTTGCCGACCTAGCACAATTTACAAGCCTACATCAGATTCCAGGGCTGGAAAGTGCCAGATGCTGCCAAAAAATATATGCTTTGGCAAGGGAAACGCTTTGCTGAAGAGAAATTCACTATTGCAGGAATAGCCAGGTTGATCAGGGTTTAAGACAAGATAGTTAGAAGCCAGTAGATCATTGTTACATCTGAATATTGCCCCTTAAAGTGCCTTGAGGAGGGCAATGGTATCACAGACATCCATCCACAATGAAGATACATTCTCTCTCCTTCTTATACATGCTCTCACAGGAAATGATTACGGCTTATCCTTATGTGTGGTGGAAGTAGGAACAGTCATGATAAAACCTTTCATATCCTTCTTATCCCAAGCCAACATAAAACTGCCTTTTATTTGGGTTAACAAAATAATAACAATGAAACCCTATAGCTGGGTGAAATTGTACCATTGCTGAAGTCACTGGTAAATATTTTAGTGTAGTCAGGATTATGTCTTGATGAACCAGACGGCAGAAGTTGCTTACATATAACCTGATCCAAGGTCTACTAAAATCAATGGAAAGATTTCCACTGTCCTCAGTGGGCTTTTCAACATGCTGGTATTGAACACTTGCTTTTTATTCCAACACTACTGTTCAATAAGTAAATATTGTCTTAGTGGCATCTAAAGAGATTGCAGGGAATGGATGTGGTGACATTCCTTGATGGATGTAAGAAAAGGATACTGATGTGCAGTGTGAAGCAGAATGACTGATATGTGATTAATGCCACTGACCACAAAACAAGCAGTACTTTGCTTTGCACTTTGTAGTCTGAATTTTTAGCTCTATAGTTACTCTTTCTCAGCTGTACGCTGAGAAATGAAAGCAAATAGCACATAACAAACATGGTACTCTTGCTCTTGCATTTTGGCATCATCATCTGATCAGAGGCAGAAGGTGGGAATGGCTGTTCCAAGTCCCATCTAATACATTTCCCGTTGTCCAGGAGTGCACATGTTGACACACATTACAATTTTAATTTTTATTTCTACAGAATAGTCCTTACAGGAGGATAAGTAGGAGGGCACAGGCCTACCACCAGAGAGGTAGACAATTTTCATTTTCTTATTAGAAACAAATACTGGTTGACAGCAGCTGAACATGAGCCAGCAGTGGGCCCGGGTGGGCAAGAAGGCCAGTGACATCCTGGCTTGTACCAGAAACAGTGTGGCTGGCGGGACCAGGGCAGTGATGGTCCCTCTGTTCTTGGTTCTGGTGAGGTCACACTTGGAGTGCTGTGTTCAGCTTGGAGCCCCTCACTACGAGAAGGATGTTGAGGTGGTGTCCAGAGAAGGGCACTGGAGCTGGGGAAGGGTCTGGAGTGCAGGTCTGGTGAGGAGGAGCAGCTGAGGGAGCTGGGAAGGTTTAGCCTGGAGAAAAGGAGGCTCAGGGGAGACCTTATGACTCTCTACAACCACCTGAAAGGAGATTGTAGCTAGATGAGGTTAGGTTGATTTTTATTTCTTCCGAGCAAAAAAAGTAATATGAAAAGGGAAAATGGTCTCAAGTAGTGCCAAGGGAGGTTCAGGTGGGATATCAGGAAAATTTTCTTCATTGAAAGGGTGGTCAAGTGTTGAAACAGGCTGATAAGGGGAGTGGTGGAGTCACCACCCCTTCAAGTAGGCACTTTGTGATATGGTTTAGTGGGCAAGGCGGTATTCAGTCAAAGGCTGGATTCGATATCTTGAAGGTATTTCCCAACCTTAATGGTTCTATAGGTGTGGCAATAGAAGAGAAAGTAGGAAGGGAAAAGAAGGTAAGGCCAGTAAGGGCCTGGCTGACTCCTCACGGACAGCATTAACTTTAGTGGGTTTGCTCTAAGGTGCTCTAAGCTCAGTCTAGTAAGATCTCACTTCATTGCCAAGGGCTTTGCCAGTGGAGAGTATCCAGCCTTGTACAATGATGCAGCAACAGAGCCTAAGGAATAAACAAGATTCAGTTTTGTAACTGTGAAATCCTGAATCTTCTTTAGACTTTCAGTTATTGAGCCTTTCTGTACCATGACATTAATTACTCCAAAAGTTACTTTAAGCATGGTCAGATGACTTAATGCTTTTGGTGAAAGTCCAGCATGTAGTTTTCTTACAGCCAGCACTTCAGATGTGAATCATTTCCCAGAAAAAATATTTTTTATTGTCTGCTACTTTTGCCATATTGGAATGCTTTTATTTGTGAAGATTGACTTGCAAGATTCCTGATTAGAAAGTACAAATTAACCACTACATTCAGAAGGGAAATTAAGACAGAAAGGTTAAGAGACAGATTCTTTTATCTTTTCTGATGCTAAACAGTACTGTATCCTAAATTACAAGAGCTCTCTGCAGAGAAAGATAGGAACTTAATTTGAGTAATATTTATGGAATCCAGCTATCAATTATTTGCACAGGAGTAGGCTTTGTCAGTGCCAGGAACTGAACCTACATCAACATAAGCACCAGGCTTTAACTATATACCTGACTTTCTTTAGCCCTTTTTTTTTTTTTGAGTCAGTAGGACATGTAAAAATATAATCTTGAAATGAAACATTCATTTGAGGTCATGATGCTCCTGTTAAATTTGTCAAAGGAGATAAAAGAAAAGTGAAACTTTCCAGAGGAGTACATAGTCATTAGGGAGTGAGGATGAAGTCATTGGGATGAGAAAGGGACAGTGCATTGTGGCTGGAAACAAAACCAGAACTAAAACTAGCTAAAATATGGTTATGTTTAATTCATCTTTCACTCACACTGGTTTTCTAGTAGTTGTAGCTTCATCCTTTAGTGATTTAGTTTTGCAAGCAGGAGCTAGAAGAATCGATTCAAGTGAAATTAACATAGAGAAAAAGAAGTCAGTGCTGAATAATAGATGAAGCTACAATTGCTCTCCTTGTCCATCCAGCTTACCTTGCTATTGCTGAAGACATGCAGGGGGATTATAAGGGAACAGTGGTATAGTGCAGTGAGGATTTTAGTTCCAGTACAACACCTTAAATACCAAAACTGCAGTTTCTGTAGGAACCATGAAAATGGAAGTTCTTGTAAGCAGTAAAGCTGTTTCATGAAACAAAGAGGATGCAATCCTTTAATGGGGCTCACAATGCCCTCTGCGGTCACGGTTTTTAAAAGGGAATGTAGTTTCTGAGTAAATTTTTTTTTAGTTCTCACTTGCTAAGTTTCAGTGGACTTTTCAGGGAAGTTCAAAGGTTTTAAAAGTTCATTTCCATTAAAAGAGAAGTTTTTCTAAGTAACTAGAATTATTCCTTTCTTTTATTATTTCCTTTCCAACCTGTTTAAGTTTGATTAATGATTGAAACTTTTGCATCAGTTAAAGATGTTTTTGAATTACTTCTCTTATTTTGCAATCCTACTGTCCTTTTGTTTCAATGGGCTTCTTCTCTAGGTCATATGGGAATACTGTAAACTTTAAAGGGGCTGTGGCAATGTTAATTCGGCCTTTAAATTCTAGGTACTTGCTGACTTTTTTAAGCCACAACGTATTTAAGCAAGTGAATTCAATTCAGAAGAAAAACAGTAGGATGAATAAGTGGTCTTACAATTGCATAGAGTTTTTAATTTTTCTTATAGGTGCCATAATGTGTAAGCTTAATGGTGATTCTGTAAATCCTCTTAGATGCACTTTGTCTGCATAAATCATTCTTCCAAGTGCTGGGCCAATGTTTTTCACATCATGTCATCCACGTCATCAGTCTGAGTTTAGCCCTGCTCAGGATCTATGGTGGTTATTAAAAAAAAAAATATTGTGGAAAAAATACTTGTCTTAGGCATCATTGGCCAGTTGAGGGCTTACATGGTATCAGAGCAAATGAGAAAGTAGAACCAAGTAATTTCTATAAAATGCATTTCTAAAGGATTCCTTTTATTCCCATGTTGGTTCTTAAAAATCACAGCCCTTTTTAATTCTCAGATCTTCAACATCTATCACTCATTTTTTTATTCCTTTACATGCTAATAAATCTCAAAGCCTGGAGGACTCTGAAGAAATCTTTTGATCATCTGAAAGCAGAGATTCTGGGTTTTCTCTTGGACATAGATATCAGTATGGATATCTTTGGTGTGAGTCTTTAGATATTTAGTTCTGAGGTTACAAGTTACTTAGCTGTATTTGAGATTAAGAACCTAGTATTCCAATTAGGAGTTAAGATGTACAAAGGAAAATTATGTTCAGGCATACCCTGTTGGTACTCAGTATTTGACCTTAATAGGATCATAAATATTTTCAAATAACTAGCCCTAAGTGGTTAATTGTAATTAATCCTACAATTAAATCTGGTACCGATTTACAGGAACTGAATCAAATAGCATAGAAAACAAAGCTTCCACACAAGAAAGCCACCTAAACACCAAAATCCTTGTAATTTTTTCATGTTTGCTTCTTCTACCTGATTTGGGACAGCTAAAGAACTTGGAGAATGTCCAGGTGAGCTTAAATAATTTTTCAGTTATTTTAGATGTACAGTTGAAGAGATTTTCATTTAATAACATGTCCAAATCAACTTGGTCATTATCCACTCAAATGTCATTGAAAAAATGAAAACATAATACTTGCAACCTCCTGCACTATTAGTATTTATACAGTTTTAGTGAGAATATAGATGCTAGCAGTACAAAGTTTCTTGCTTTTAGGTCTTCTATAGGAAAAACCTTTTAGAGTTCTTTCCATCGAGAGTGATTCTTTGGATAAAATATGCCCGTTGCTCTCACTGAAACTTTGGGCAAAATGTATCTCAAATTAAATTGAATTTTTTGTGGTTTGAGAAAATTGTATTAATTTTTTCCCTTGTTTTTTCCTTTTAAATTCCTCTAAAATCCTCATTGCTTGCCAGAAAAGGAGGTGCCAAAATAACCCAAGGAGGCTGTGCAGCCTCTCCAGAAGTGAGAAGTACAGCAAGTTTAGTGAGAGTGGCTGTTCACTCATTCTCCCCATTTGTGAAATTCAGAAAAGCTTCATGTGTACATCCAGGATAAAATCCTAAATGGAAGTACACTGAAGTCACTTTCACAATTCTTCTTGCCTAAAATGGGTCTGAGTTTTCCCTTCTTTGTTTCTAAACGATTACCTAAACTGAGTCTCTTGTGATTTGGCATAATTATTCGCAATTTCTCATCATCTGTTAGTTGCTTATGTCTCTCATGTGTTCCTTCTTTACTTCTTCTGATACGACTTCATAACTTTTCTGATGAATTTCCTAAACTCCTTCCAGCATTCTAGGTGTTCTTTGTTTATGCCTCTAGCAGTTAAGACAGTGAGACATTAAATACATTGCTATCAATTTAAACTTCATTGTTGTTTTGACTTTCCATTCAGCATCATAAAACTGCTATGCAATCAACTGTGATCGCTCTAAAGACAAAACCCACAAAAAATAAATTATTGCATACGATTTTCTCTATGCAGCTTCAGAACAGTATTGCTTTAAACCAGATACATTTAATGTATGTCTCATTTAGAATCAGTGACAATAAAATAAACAACATCCTTGCAGGTTTTTTTTCTAATCTTAGTGATACAAAACATAAACCAAAAGGTTTTATGCAGAAATAGCTGCATATTATGGACCTGTGTGGGACTGAATATCTCTCTCTTTATGCATCTGTTTCTCTCTACTTGCATGGCTGTGATCTTTTGCCACACTACCACTTCTGAATAGGTCTGAGCACTGGAATCTCCTGGATATGGTTATATTACAGTGCAAACTGGCTATGTCTCTCAAAGATTTGAATGATTCTGTGATAACTGATATATTTTATACTAGTACATAAGGCTTAAAAAAAGGCTTTCTGTTCTTTAAATGGTTCGTATCAATTGTTCTTGAGGTCACAGTCTACTGAAAAATTTAAACAAAGTATTTATCCGACAAGGGCTGCAGTTTATTTTTACATTTTTCTCAAGTTTTTGGATCCTTTTTTAATTAAGACCGGCTTTAAGGTCAGTCATACATTAGCCCTGAAATCAGATTATGACATATATGTTTGTTTGTTTGACTTTAGGGTTGAGATCTGGGAGGCTCTGTTAATTGTTGAATCTTCTGGGCGACGTGTTGAAATGCCTGAAGACAGCCCGTGACACTGTTCTTAGTCGTTGTTCTCCTGTGTTATTTGTGTGCAAATTACGGGCTGTAGGTCCATTTCTTATTCACACTAGAGGGCTCCTTCACACTTGCTTAGCAGTGTTGTAGCACCTACAAGTCAGAGCACTGGAAGCACGCTGCAGTGCAAGGGTGTGCCTGCATTTCAGGACATAACAGGCTCCTGTGTCTTCCCTTCACTGGAATTGCTTCTGCATAATGTAACACTGTCACCTCATGAGCCTTGTCAGAATGGCCTGTGATAATTTTCTCT
>WAAG01002222.1:3238-92705 GCA_013390105.1 Tichodroma muraria | reverse complement strand
TTTAACATGAATAAAATTATATGCAAATTCAAGAAAAAAGAGCATTTCCTGGAAAAGCTTTGCAGATGGACAATGTCTTATTAGATTCTCTTGACTAAGATCTACCTTGAGGGAAGCTTCAAAAGCATCAATAAAAAAAGTTATTTCAGAATCTCAGCTATCATTTGCTTTGAAGTGGACATGATGGAGACAGAAAAATGAAAGTAATATCTAGATGAACAAGTAGAAAAATCAACTTTCACTTGTGATAAATAAATTATGAAGATGTTTGTTCTCCTCAGCTGACATCTGTAAAGGCTTAACTGTTAAAAGGAGCATTTAGCTCACTTCAGAAATGAAGTATCTTGCTACTACATTCTGTTTTCCAAGTGGTTCTTATTTACTGTAGAATTATTAAATAGTTATTATAACAGAAAGCAAGTATTTTCAATTGTCTTAATGTCTTTCAGCGAAGTGATAACTTGCTTAGGTTTTGCACATGAACCTACAATGTCCTTGACAAGAAAAGGCACAAATGGGCCTCCGACACTTGTCAAGGACTGTACACAAAAATACATTTGCCTGATTTTCTGTCAATTTAGTTGCTGACAACTTGCTAAACAGGGAAGAACAACACTACAATAATAGCTGACAGATGCTGTTTCCACTAACTTTCAAATTCCTCAAACCTCTCCAAAAACACACGCAGAAAGCAATCTCCTTGTCTGTTGGCGTGTGATTCCAAGCAGAGATGTTCTGATACCACGGTCTATCAGCTCACAGGGGATATTTTTACATTATCCAAATGCACACAAACCACAAATGACAGGAAAACATTCAGCAGCACTACTTGACTTTCCACTTACAAAACAAATTACTGCAAAGTGGCACCTGTACAAAGTTTCTAGAATCTAAGTTTGCTCAGGGTTAAAAGACACTCGAGCCTCTTCCATTTTCTGGCACCTGATTTTGAGGAAAACTGGGCCATTCCCTTGTCATTCTGTTCTGGTTGGGATTTTGTTCATGTGGCTTTTTTGTTGTCTATGGGGTAGAAATATTAGAACAAAGAAAAATAGAATATTCTTCTACTGTTGAAGAACACCTAACCTGACTAATAGATCTAAAACATTGGTGCTGATTTTGTATAAAATGAAATGTCTTGTCTATTTGTTTCAATTTCATAAACGCTCTGTGACACAAATCTTTCTCTTCATAATTAATGCCATTTGCACAAGTGTCTTGGCAAAACCTAAAAGTTTGCCTTTAACAAAGATTTTTTTCACTACTCACATGCTCTACCCTTGGAATTGATTTTTCCCTGTTTATTAGGAAGCCATAAGCAAGAATGGATACTATACTGTCCACACAAGCTCATGGGTTGCCAATGTAATTTCTAATAAATCACTGGAATTCAGTACAGAGAGATATGATTAATCTCATCTCAACTACCTGAATGCTGGGCACTCAGTAAATACCAATTTTTGGCATTATAAACAAACCAAACAAAATCCAGCACGCACCCCCACGCACATTTTGAACCACATCTTCAACACCGAGGAATTTCCTGGTTTGAGAGTGCAGGTCTGTAAAGATCTTAGTATTCTGACAGAAAAAAGAGGAGATGCCAGCTTGACTAAACCAAACTTGGGATGGCCAGCGAGCTGAACTGCCCTGAGGAAGCTCTGCTTGAGTGCAGCCCATCATCTTCCTCACTCACTGACCTGTCCTTCCACGTTCCCACCACATGTAAAATCTCAGGAGTACACAAAACTCACAGTCAGGGACAGGCAGTTGTATCCCAGAGTGGTGGTGGTGAAAAATCCTGTAGGCAACACAGAGCATGGATGCTCAGATGTTTTTTAATAAACAGCTGACTTGTACATAGATGTTCTCTGCTGGCACATAAACGAGGACGTGGGTTAGCAAAAAAAAGTAGAAATGTACTGGAAATATGTCCAAATCTGACTGTTATTGTTATTCCCCACTGAAAAATCACAGTTTGAATATTTTGTCATTCCATCCATTACTAGTTAAGTGGCAAACAAAAAAGTCAAATGGGAATTCACAGAAATAGAAATATTCTTCCTTGTTTACTCTTCCAGCATTGATACTAGAAGCACACATATCACTTTTCTGCCTTTCCTTTTTGGAATATCCAAAATCCTTTCTTATGGGGAATTGTTAATCTCAGCTCAAAGGTAAAAAAGGTTTATAGGTAATGCAGTTCCTTCGGGAAGGCAGGAAATAGGGAATTTTATTTGATTTCTGGTATTCAGAGGTGGTGTTCAGGCTACAGCAGAAAATACCTCCTTGCTTTCCTAAACAAGTAGTTAATAAAAAAGTCTGCAAGACTTCACATGCTCTCTAGCTGCTCCCCAGAACCCTTTTGAAGAGCGACACTTAGCACCTGACCTGCTCCCCGTGGCCCTGGAGGATATTGTGGATATTGTCCCCCAGTCACTTCAGTCATTGTTTCATTTCACCAGGCAAGACTTGAGCAGCCTGACTGCTGTAGGCAGGCAAAGAGTCACTTTTAAACATTATATAATGAGGGTGGGGAGATTAGGTACTGGTGCACTAAGCTGTATATGGGTTTCAGTCACTGACTTGTTTCACTTCAAATCAGCAAGGAAAGAACAAATAAAATTGCTTTAGGATTGGTTCCTCAGCCCCAGTGCTGAGAGCACGTGCTCCCCACAGCTGAGCACGAGTTATTAAAAACACCTAGTTTACAGGGGGATTTTTAATTCTTGAGACATTAAACATCTGAAAAACGTTTTGAGAAGACAGAGAAGCAGAGCAGAAGCTAACCTATGTAAAGAAGGACTAGACTAAAGAAGGATCTAGGACTGAAAACAGATTTTCTTATTTACTGGAAGGAACAGGTGGATGAATTACACAAATAATCTATGTCTCTATTTCCTTCTATCCATCTCTTCTGCCTATATTCAGCTTTATAAAAAACATACAGTACAGTTTAAAGTATTAATTTTCTTTTCAACATCAGTTGAAACATCAGCAACATCAGTTTCAGTTCATTGACGTGTATAACTCATTGATTAAACTAATGCATTATCTACAATATTATGTATTATTAACTAATTTTGGTCTATTAAAACATTTCTATGACAACATATCACAATAACATACTCACATTTGTCTGGCCTAGAAAATTATTTCTTCCTTTTCATATCATTCTCAGAAAAAGTAAATTAAATGTAGATTGCTCCAGTGCTGTAGCAGTACCCAGATTAGCAACTGATACCCCTAATCCTGCTCTCCCCAAATAAACTGCAATTCTCTCAAGTCCCATATTCCCCCTGCCATAGGTGTTATTAATCAAAATTTTCTGCCACACTGACATTCATTAGTAAAAAATGTAAAATCTCTGAGGATATAAAATGCTCTCAACCTTCGCTAATTCCAAAAGAAAGGCAAGAGGCATTTCATACACAGACTAAATAAAAGGCTTTTTTTGAGTCACAGTAAATACAGAACTGCACTGAGCCACTGCCAGGAAAAACTGCAAACTCTGCCCTCCTCACCTAACTCAAACGTCTCGTACCTCCAGGGAAGGGAATTCCTGCCAACACCATAATCTGTGTTTTCTGCAAAGTCATCACTGAATCTAATGTGTAGGACTGCAACAGATTACAGAAGAAATGAGAACATCATTAGCACAGCTATAAGAAAATGGAGAAATTATGTGCGGTGATGCACTCTGGTGAAAACATTAAAGTGAACTTGCATAGCTTGAAAAACACAATTGATATCTGCAGTTTCACCTACTCTGCCTTTCCTTTCTTGTTTTAAAAAAGCCCCAACATTTTATCCCACGAAAACAGAGCTTTATGTTAGTTAAACGTTGCGTGGCCTTTAGGAAAAGTGAGCAGGAGCTGAGGATTTTTTGCTGTATTGAGACAGGGAAGGAAGGACTGGGGCACTACAGGGCTGGCACTTTCCAGTGCAACCTGTCAGCTCTTCACTAAATAAATACTTGGGGCTTTTTTCTTGTTCTTTCAGGTATTAATCTTGATAAACTTAAATTTCTTTGCAACTCTTAAAGAAAAATAATCCAGACGCTGGTGGGACTTTTAGAAAAGCTTAGCTCATTCATTTTCTGATGCCCTTCCTCATGCCATCCTTCCTCTCCAAAGTCATCTCATGTTGGGCTATTTGGATCTTTGTTTTTAAAAAGGGAAAAAAATAATTTTTTTTTCTTTTTTTTTCAAGTGTTAAGTCATGACTGAATAATCTTAACCTCTCTGAAATGACAGAACAGATCATCTGAGCTTCCAGCAGCTGTGACTATGTAGCTTGGCATCCCACAGCCCCTGGAAAGGCAACACTGGAGCAGCTCGCTCACATGAGATTTTCTTTTTAACAACATAGTCTAAGACGGAAATAATGTTTATGACCCCAAAGCCTTCCAGGAAAGCAGGCACACTGAGGGTTTGTGCTGGAGATGAATGCCTGGCTGCATCCCTGGCTGCATCCCGGCCAAGCTGCGCCCATCCCGGCAGGTGCAGCTGTGTTGATCTGGTGCCCTCTGCTGATCGGCGCCTCAGCCCACCAGGAGCCACAGCTGGGCCCACTCCACCGCCTTTCCAGCTGGTTGAGAGTCCAGGGCATGGGCTGGTGTCCCCTAAAAGGAGCCCGCAAGGCGCCCGTGGGTGTGCCTCGGAGCCGGCCGCGCTGCACCCACGGGGGCCAGCGAGAGCCGGGGCAGCGGGCTCAGCCCCGGCTCCGAGCTCCCACCGCTGCTCCTCACCTTCGGATGCTGCTGAGTGCGGGCAGAATAAAGCAGCCCAGTTCCACCCCTGGGACGGAGCAGCACCAGCCCCCCGCAGCTGCTTTGGGGAAGACCAGCCCTGAGTTTCTCCGGCGCTGCCGCTCCTTCCTGCCAGCGAAATGCTGGGGCTCCTTCCCCGTGAGGCACTGGAAGCTCCCGAAGGACAGCTCTGCAGGCTGCTGAGGACAGGTGTCAAACACAGGGCTCACAGCTCTGGCAGCTGGAACCTGGACTCGTCACTCACGGCCACTGCTGGCACCCAGAGTGGGGATTAAACACCACAAAACCCAAAAGCCATAAACCAATGTATTTTAAAGTTCTTACTCTGCCTAGGTAAGTATTCGAATGAGTATTCTATCTCCTGAGGTTAAGAAGCCAATCTGCAAACCAATGTTATTCATAGCGTTGAACTGGCAACTTCAGAGCTCATGATCTACCAAGACTGGACTCTCATTCTCAGGAACAAGTGACTCCATTGCAGAAAAAGTTCCTATTTGCCCTGACAACAAATACATTTTTCAATATATTTTTTTCTATATGTCCTGCTTATCAAATGGAAGAAAAAGCCAATTATACTCCACAAATAATAGTTTTGACACTGACACAGTAAAATGTTGAAATTATTTCCTCAGGTGCTTCAAATACTAAAAATTGAATCCACATATCATTCTGGTTGGAGGCTATAAATTACTCCATGGTCAAAAATTAAAAACTCTCCTTTAAAGTTAGGTTATCACAACAAATAATCATATTTATAATTCTTTAGTGCTTGTCTTCAGGCACTGTGTAATTTGAATTAACATCTGTTCTTCACAAAGATTTTAGTCTAAGAATATGTGTGCAAAGTGAACATCTCTTTTTCTAACTCTCAGATTCAGGATTCCACAACATCTTGGTTGTGGTTAATAAAAGCACTCTACATAAATCTTTTGTCATAGCAGTTAAAAAAAAAAACCCAAATTGTCAAACAGTCTTGACTACTGATAGGAGTGAAAACCAAGATTCTAATACATTTTGGGTTTGCTTCTGTAGCTTCTAGTATATATATAACTATCTGTGATTCATAGCAAATATACAATTTTCTATTAGAAATCTCTCTCTGAACAAAACACGATGTTTACCTACCTACACTGCCCAAAAATACTGACAATGTGTGGAATTTCAGAGATTATCAATTGCCTTGCTGTGCCAAGGAGAATAACCCTTGTAAATAAGTATATGAGATGCATATTATCTGGTAGATAAAACTAACACCCTGCTCTCCCTTTACCTTTTCCAGCTTCCACCCACAACACACCGCTTGACCCACCAGAGCTCGTGAGGGATGTTTGATTCATTCAGATGTAGCTGCAGAAACGCCTTCATCAAACCATCCCCACACAACCCCAAGCACTGGGTCATTTGTTTTCTGCAAGATAAATGCCACCCCCTTCCTTCCAGCAAGGACAGGAGCTCAGCCTCAGCACCCCCTGGGACATCAACACCTGGAGAGGGGACCAGGCACAGATTGGGCTCCTTTTATGAGTCAGTGGCCACACACTTCCAATCCATCCATCACACATTTTGGGAAAACCTGGGCCCAATGTGCCATCATTCAAGTGTAATACGATATTTTAGCCACCCAGTTTGTTGAAGAAAAGGCTCTGGGATAAATGAAAGGTAAAATCCTTGGAAAAATAAACTCAAGTCTGTAAAATATTAGCCGATGTTTTCATAACTTTTCCAGCAACTATAGTTTCTGATAGATCAAGTGTGACTGTATAAAGCTGCCTGGAGAAGTCAGAGCGACAGAGATGGACACATTACACCTTTCCCTACAAGGCACAGATATCACATCCTCCAAACTTGCTGAAAATAACTACTTCGGTTATAATTTATATTTTATACACTTGAAGGTGAACCATAATGGGAAACTAAATACCAAGGTTTTCAGCTGTGTTATTTCAGGGAAGTTTATTCACTCCTGTAGCTGTGAAAGTATGAAACAAATTGATGTTGTTCCTACATTAAAGCAAATAAAAGCATCTTTTTCATAGTAGTGACTGAAATACAGAGTTACAGCTGAAATATTTCTCAGGAAGTTCTCAGAGAGCACAGGTTCACTGTTCACTATATATTCACTGCAGAAATAATGTAATATCTACAACAACTACACTAAGTTATATGCCATTTGTGTTTACTTATCTCCTTTCGTAAATCACATTTCTTTGCACCAAGAGAGTGTTTACTGTCTGCGTGCCTTGCACTGTTGCTATAGCTTCATCTTTTCCCTTCCCTTCCCATGTTGGTATTTACACTCTGCATTGTTTGCCGATATTACTATCAATGTAGAACATATTTTTAAAAAAAATCATTTAAGTCAAAGAAAAATTCAATTGAGAAAATGAAGACCTTCTGGATAGCCAAGAATATTAGCAACAACCAGGTTAGTCTCTCTCTATCTTCAAAAATCACAGTTCCTTCTTCCATCCCAGGTGTCCAGCAAGCTCTTCAGCTTGTAAGGAGCTCAAGGCAGGTACCACAAGGTTTGAAGAGGTTTTTGTACTCAGCCATCATTGTTAACAGAGATGATTGTGTTCTTTAGTTATTGAAAAGATCCACAAACCATTATTCTATAATTTAAATAGAATTTAACATGGTTCACACCATGTTCTACTCATTACACCCTGATAAAGCTGAAGGCACCTCCAAAGAAGCCCAGCTCTAGAGTAATGCTCTTGCTCAGACTTTAAAATTTATTTCCACCTTTAGACATAGAGATCAAAATGTTAAAACCTCTTCATTTATAACACACCCAGAATACAGCAAATAAAAACTTTGGAAGAAAATGCTCATAAAGATATGCAAAATATTGTACCATTCCAGAACTCACAGTTCAGCCCATGAACTCCTTTTTTCTGGCCAGTCTGAAGAATGACTTACTGCAATTTAAACAGTTCCACTAACTTAAAAATTCAGAATAGCACAGCTCAAAAGTGTGTCTTACAGAGAAAAACTGGCACCAGTGACATCTGTCAGATGTCACTGATGACAGATAGTGACATCTAGCACCAGGCAGCCATCAGCCTTCCCTGGCTTCTGCTCCTCCCTAGGCAGGGGAAAACCAGGAATCAGAAACCACTTGGCTCTCTTTCTCCTGCTACAGAATCACTCAAGTAAACTTGATGCTAAGATGACATTCTAGATGATTGAAATATACTGAAAATGACATTTTTTCAGCCCTCCATAGTATTTGTAGGGTACACCAGGAATGCTGAGTCACAATTTTTCCCCTCTTAAAAACCCCCAGTTAATTACAGAAGACCAATCCAGGGGGCTGAACAAAGTCTCCTTGAAGGTCTTAATGTTTAAGACAGTTTTGCCTGGCTTCTTTTGTCTTAAAAGAATCTGAGTAGAAAAAAAAAATATTTAAAAGGAAACAAAAGACCTGCTTTTTCTACTAGAAATAAGTTTTGATTTTGTCTGGATAATAAGAATTTATAGTGCTGCTGAAAGGCCCTGGAGACAGTCCTGGAGACTGAAGTAATTTATTTACTCATAGAACAAGCACAAACCATACGAGCACCTGCCCCAGGAGTCCAGTTAAAATCCTCTTGGACCTGACCTGGAAAGACACCCCACAGAGGTGAAACAGGGTGCTGTGCTTCCCATTCCATTGGGGATATTTGTTTTCCCTTTCTTTTTTTTTTTTAAGAGAGAGAGTGTGTGAGAAGTTTTCCATCCAGCAACAGTTCAGAGAATTCTTCAGAAATGGGATTTGAAATTCTGCCTTCTTTGAATGAAGCATCAGACCTCCCTGAGGTCACTGATGTGGATTTGGGTCTTTGTTACTAAGCAAACAGCTAAGTTTGGAACCTTCAAAAAAGTGGGGAAAAAAGTAGGATATGAATGCATACAGACAGCAAATGCAGAAATAACAGCCACATTCAGGAGAATAGGAATTACTGTCTGGATTTATGGAGTGTGATGTACTAATGTGTATAATGAAGCAGACAATCTAATGACTCAGAGTGCTAAAAAGGAGGGAAAATATAAATCCACGGAAGTCACAAGATAGACTTTCAAGATTAATGGGGATAAGCCAAACATTCCAGATGTTCTAGTCCTGGGTTCTTGTCTCTACACTACAGAAAATCACCTTTCCCAAGGAAAAAAAACACCATTTGTCTTTCAACTTGCACTTTTGTCCCCATTCCCACTCATGAATAGTCAATTTTTATCTATTTGCTCTTTCTTCCACTTATAATCAAAATGAAAGAGCAAACATCCTTTGTATATAAAACATTTTAATAAGTGTCTCTAAAGACAAAGTACTATAGAGGCATCCATAATATGTAATTTATCAAGATGAAGCAAAACTATTATTTTTTTTTCCCGTAACTGCTGTTTAAATTATACAAAAATACTTGTATCAGTTCTAAAGCTGCCACTACCACCATTTTTCTTCTGCTGTAAAACCACATTAGCACAGCTAAGTACATACCCTATTTACTGGACAAAATTTACTGTTCTAATTACTGGACCTGTTACAGCTAGTGGAAAATAAGAGTTATTGGGTTTTGCTCTGAAGAGGAAAGCTGCTCAACAACAAGGTAACAGTGGGATACAAGAGAGACCAGGAATCTGATGAGTCTCTAATTTGCTGTTACTATGGAGACCAAAGATTATAACAAAATATTCCCACTTTAATCGTGATCCCTAGAGGACTGCCATCCCTAAATTGATCCTATTTTTAAATTCAAGACTTTTAAAATCTACTATTCCTACACCAGCCACACAAAAAGTCACCTAGAAAGTCTCAGAAGAGCCACATTTGTTCACATGTCCCCAGCACTAGGACTGAGTGGGAAGTACCAAGCAGCACAGCTCCACTTCAGCTGTTGCAAACCCATCATTCTCTTCACCAAGCACCTGGCTCCAGCATCTGAACATGCTAAATTCTGAGTCTCAGTGCTCAAAAACAAAGGGCTGACCTCTGTGTTAACATTACGAATCCAAACTCTCAGAAAAGCACGCTGTATTAGCTATATCTATGTTTCCTAAAGGCCCTTTTTGGAAAGGGCTGAATAACACAGGAATGTGCAATCACTCTTCAAGGTGGTCGAGCCCCCACACCTCAGCAGCATTTGCAAAGCAGAAGTGTTCAGAACATGAACTGAATTCAGGACACAGCAACCTGGAAGGTTAAAAGGAAAGTAACAACTTCAGCACTGAGTTTCAAGAGTTGCCTGCTTAGACTGGAATTTCTAGAAAGTACGAAAGTAAGTTCTTAATCCCTGTCAAGACTATACTTTTATTTTAGACAGAAATCTAAGAATTTTTTTGCACAGCCTGCACTACCCCTTCCAATTCAGCCTCTAGAATTCTCTGTGGCAAATCTGAAATTCCTCCCTGTCATGTTTTGTCCTTTTGTAATAGGGGAAAAAAAAAAAAGTAAAAACTTAGAAGCTGAAGTAAGTTACACAAAAAGGCTTTTTATAGAAACTCCACGGTAAACAGGTTTATGTAAGAAGCAAGATCTCAGAAGTGCCTTGACTCTCACCCTGTGGTCAGCAGGGACCGGAGGAGCCTGACTGGTGCCAGAGGCACCCTTGGCACAGGAGCCCTGAGGGGACACCAGCCCTTAATTTAAGTGACTTAATGCAGACAAACCTTTAAGGAAACAGTTTCGTTGTTGTTGGGTTTTTTTGGTTTGTTGGGTTTTTTTGTTGTTTTTTGTTGTTGTTGTTGTTGTTGTTTCTTTTTTCCCTTTTGTATCTATTTCTAAATTTGCTGTGGGAAGGCAGCCTCGTTCTTTGCTGTATTTTACTGACTCTTCCTTAATCAGGCAGAGCAAGAAGAGAGATCTCGGCGTGACCCGCCACCACATTCCTTGGGAGCAACAGCTTTCAACAGGCCCACGGAGTGATTTATAATCCCAGCATGTCTGGGGGCTGCCCGAGGGTGAGGAGAGCTTTTCCTAACAAATTGCAGAGGACAGGGGGGCTTGGCAAAGCCACCGTGTCAGGTCAGTGGTGTGGCACCTCCACAGCAGTGGCAGCCACCGCCACACGAGGAGCAGCCTTGTTGGAGGGGGAGCACTGAGATTTTGTAGCTGTTTGTGCATGTGGTTACCACATTTGAAGCTCAGCTTCCCACACAGCGATCGTTCACTGCTCAGAAAGTCACACGCCAGCTTTAGGTCTCCCATCTCTGTGTGCCCCAGCCGGGTGGAATCCGGTGAGGACGCGGAGCCAAGAATGTGCAGTGTGCCTGACTCTGCTTCCCAGCCCTGCGCTTCAGCAGAGACGCTGAGAGATACACAGCCCTGCTCTGAATCGAGGCCCGCAACAAATATTTTGCAAGTACATCGTTGTTCTCCATTAAAGAAAACCCCAATTTCATTTTTAAAACCCCAAAAACGCAAAATCCTGGATTGTGTTTTCCAGAGGAGCAGTTAAGAAGAAGTTTAATAAGTTAGCTTCCAAATAAAATAAAGAAACCAGCCTTTATTAAATTATATGGAAGGGGGTCAGAGATTAAAAATCCTCTGCCTCTCATTATTAGACTTGAGATGACAGATTCATTCCAGAGCACAGAAGGAAATATATTATCCCAAAACAGGATATGAAGTTCAGTCCCAGTAGATTAGTCTCTGTTAAGTAAATTTATTGTCTGATCTTTTAACTCTCCACCAAACTGCTACCCAAGATTCTCTTCCCTAACAGTATTAAAACCCCTTTTCTTCTGTTCCTTTCCCCTCCCTTTATAGCCCCACCCCCAGAACTCCCCAAAATCCAGTCTCTCTCCCCGACAGTGCATGAACCTCACCGAAAAAACAGAAGGCAAGGGAGGAGGAGGGAAACGACTGACACCCGCTAATAAAACCAGGCTGTGCTCCGGAGTGCTGGGCAGAGGAGAAAAGCAGGATAAATGCTTCCCTGGTTCAGAGAGCAGCAGCAGCGGCAGGGCTGTGGTGCCTCTGCCTGTGTGCTTGTGTGTGTGTGTGCCTGGTAACCGCTCTGTAATTCGGGGACAGGCATTGAGGGAACCCTTCAAAGGAGCCCTGCTCGCTCTGGTACCTTCTGGGAAGAATTAAATGTACTGTGTGAGGTTAGAAGGCACATCAAACAAAGAGCAACTCTATCCCCGCTCTGTTTACCACTGCAGAGGCAATCTTCCATACAATGATACATTTCTAATACACTGTTTAGTCTGACTTTAGACTCCATGAAATTATTTGCAAAGACAGGGATTCCTAAAACATTCCAGTAGAAAAAGGCATTTTCCCTCATCCTCCCTTTCATTCCCTTCATTGCATGAAATTTAATTGTATAATTTAATTGCATGAAAGAGCCACATTGTGGCAAAACCAAAAAAATAAGTTATTTCTGGGTGATGCAGTTGGAATTGTTTCTATATGGGCTCTAAGATGCTTCTGTCACCTAGGAGGACAAAAATTTCACAAAGATCACAGATACAACATGCAGTACCCCTACTGATTGATTCCCTCTGGTACACTGCTTGTGTTTTCTTCCTCTAACGGTAAATTATAAAAATATTCCTATCAAGTACTTAAGCTCAGCACTTTGCATGTTCTCATGCAGAAGACATCTGATGTACCATCTTTATGCATGGAAAAATTGCAGAGAGCTTGGTCTCACCAACAGAGTGTGCTGTCAGTTCGTTATTAGATTGAGGGCAACACCATTAACAGAGGTTTTTTTTATTATTATCATTTTATCTGGTGATCTATTGCAATTACCCCATTCTATAATAAGATGTTTAAATAGCAATCCCCACTTAAAGCAATTGATTTTTACAGCATCTGCTGCAAAATGCTGTTCTTGGCTCCGTCCTGCCTGGCTGATGCTGCACAACTGTTTCTGTGCAAACCCAGCTCATATTTACTTTGGGGGTTTTCTGTTTCTCTTTAGACTCTGCGTGGGGAAGGCATGGGAATCACAAACAACACATTTGGCAACTCTTCACATCACCAATGCTCAAAACAACCAGTCCTAGCCACAAAAGTATCCTTGTGTAGACTATTTTCTCCTCAAATTGAATAATTCTAAGACGGTTACTTGCTCAACTTGCACCCTACCATTTCAGCTCATTCTATTTTCACCATGTGCAGCATACAAATATTTATTACTGAAACGTATTTCTAAAGCAATCACTGTGGAACAAGTTCAGGATAAAAGATATTCAAGAAAAGAATCCTGCTCTATTTTCTGCATACCTTTACATCTGTTTTAATCCAGAACTTCTTTTTAATATTTAAAGATATCTTGAATAGATTTGATGTTATTGCAATGACAGTTCCTCAGATTCATTTTCAGTGAACTCTTAACGCCACAGTCCAGCAAAAGAAAGCTCTGTACTCTTCTCATTGCACTTGAATGCAAACAAGGCACTCATAAAACAGACCCTGAAGGTCTCCAGCCAGAAGCCTGCATAAGCCATTATACTTATATTCCAACTTCCCTTTCCTTGGAAATTCATTCTTCAAGCAATCACACATTTGCAAGTAACCAAAAATACATTTGTTTCTCTTGATGTAAGGCACTCAGCAAGTGGCTTCCCCCTGGTCTGTGTGCTCACCACAGCTCTGAGAGCAGGCTCAGAGTCATCTGGTGAAAGAGTCAGAGGGGCTACAAAGGAAACTGATCCAGCAGACATCTGTACCTTGCTCCCAACGTGACACACAGGAGACACTTACATCTGCACAGAAATATTTATGGGCACACTCAGAAAAGGCTCTCACACACCGGGAGAGCTCCTGGGTGATCAGCTGAGCTACTGCACCAAAATCCTCTTAGCACAGCTCTAACTGCCTCTGATAAACCTTGTGCCCAGTGGAATAGGCCACACAGGCTCTATCCCAAGAAATTCATGGCTCTATCCAAGGAAATTCATCCAGAGAACTAAAGGAATCACATACATCCACTGCTAATGTAAATGAGATGACATTAACACAAATTTAAAATAAGCCACACCACAGGGATTTCTGGGGAAAGCACACTATGGGCAGGGTCTGTCCCTGTCCAGATGTATCTGACAGCACCACACATTTTGCCCAGCTAGAAGAAATGTCTGAAATATTTATTTTTGCCAGTTTAAAGAGGATTACTAATACTCATCTACAAAAATTATCAAAAAGAAAAACAAAAAAGGAAGACAGCAGTCCTCACGCTTGCCTGACTCCCTCTGCACCTCCCAGAACCAAGTCCCCCAGTCTGTGGCAGAACCTATGAAACAAATCATCATTTCCATTAAATGCAAGCCAATGAAACTAATCTTTCCTTGAATTATAAATATTTGCTGAAACTGATCATTTAATGCAAAGATTCTCCAATTACCAGGACAGGAGAACAAACACTGATTCTATTTAAGTAAAAATTCAGATGCACAGCATTCTGTATTAAACACTGAATGATCATTCACTCGTGCAGGATAAACAGTGCATGATCACTGATACTTTTATGCTCTATTAAACTGTATTCTCCAATGAGCATTGCACCATGTTTGAGAGGTGGCCAGAAATATTAACATCTAAACCATGGAACGCTTAAGTCTAACCGAGCTGAAAGGTCTCCCTCCTTGGACTGGCTGCTTTTAAAGGAGACATTGATATCAGCAGTGTGAACGCTATCACTGAACCTCCCTGCTGGAGCAGCAGCCAGTTCTTGGAGCCATGTGAACACCACTGAAACTCAAATGGTGTTTTCTGTAAAATTGTCACCGTCACCCTGAGCAAAAATAAACACAAGAAAACAACCCCCCACCAACCAAACCCAAGTGTGGTTTCAAGGCCAATGAAACTTCATTTTTAATCACTAATTCTACCCTTTTCTTCGGCAAAACTTGATTTTACTGCCTATTGTACCAGACTGCAACATACTGAATAACAAAATATTGTAAAAGTGCAATTACGGCAAAAACATTCAAGGTGACTCATTAACACAGGAATGTGGCCTGAATATCACAAATTCTCACATCTCTCCATTTAATCCCACTGGAAATGATGAGTGTACAAACAAAGAAAGAAATTCCTCAGTTATTTGCCTGCAGTCATTTGCCTCCCTGCACAATTAATCACAGAATTAGGTACCTGCTGGAATTCCAAGTGGCTGTTGTGTTCTAAGTGACACGAGGAGCGTGGTGTGAGGTTCACAGCCTGCACAGGGTCAAAGATGCCATTCCAGTGCTGTAATTCCAGAGCAATGCTCCTGCTAACGCTGGGCCTGTGCATTCTTTACCCTGACTCGTCAGTCAGAGCAGATAACCATCGGGCACTGGACTCATTCTTTAAACAACATCTCCCAAAACAGATGGCGACAGGGAAAAAGTGAAAGACAGATTGGAAGCCTACTCCAAAAAAAAGTTATCATCCTACTAGTGCTTGGATTGAAAAGTTGTATTTCACAATGAAAGCCAAATGCGCTGAGAAGGCAAGACAGTAATCCTGCCTGAGAAGGATTGCTTCAGAAATCAGTTTCTGAGTTCAGAAATTAATTAGTTCAGAAACTAATTGAAATCCCAATGCATCACAAACCCAGATTCACTGGCCATTTCTGTTTCTTTCCAAATGAAAATGTGTCATTTCAGGAGGGTCACAACAAAGCCAGCAAAGGAAAATGTAAGGAAATCTCTTCATACGATAAAAATGGAGTGACTAATGTAGATGACTCAGTTTAATTGCATGACTTTCAACTAAGTGTATTCACAGGGACAGAAATAACACTAAATTAAAAAGAATATCTGGGAAACATTATTTTGGATCAGTAAAATACTTATGCCAGAAAAAATGTCTGGGTTTTCAGAGCAGTATCTCATTCACAACTGCATCCAAAACCAGCAGAAACTGGGTTTGTGTCTCCTCCCACTCATGACCCAGGGCCCTACAGCCACAGGGCAATCCAGGATGGAAGGGAAGCCTGGATTGTCCCTAGTGCAAAATAGGGCCAGCTCCAAGGTCAGACGTGGTTGTTCATGGCTTTATCCTGTGTGGTCTTGAAACTCTCTGAGGATGGAGACTGCACAGTCTGGGCTCCACAGCTCACCTGCCTTCATGGGAAACAAACTCCACCTTATAACCAGATATTGAGATGCAGGATGCAGCATCAGAGCCACAAAGCATCCTGAAGATTATTCCAGTTTTGTAGCAAAATTCAGAAGCTGATTTTTCACGTACCATCTAACAGTATTTATTATGCTATGCTACTCAGAGAACTTTACTGTTATCTGTCTTCTGTAGAGGAGAAGAAAAGCAGCTCATGTGAGTCTTCAGGTGCCACATCTGAAGCAATTTGGGATGGAGAACAGTTGGTGTAGCAATAAGAGCTCAATTAGCACTAATTTGGGTTAACTTAACCTCTTCACATGGTTAAACAGAGAGTAGAAACCCCAGATCTGATATCTCTGGCCATCCCTGAGCACGTGAAAAAGAAATATGCATCACGTCGCCAAGAGATTTCAGTGCCATCAGGAATGGCAGAATTCCCTGGTGCATTCCAGATCTTTCTCAGTCATTCAGAAGCATACAGAATTCTGCACTAAGACCAAGAAGGAGGTAAGGGAAGAAACCACCCTATGATTCTGTGAAATTCAGGAGTATGTGGTTATTGCCATAATATTATATATTTATTTATAATTTTATTTCAGAAATATCATATATGTATTTATATATAATAAGTATGATTAAACCGCATTTCAGTTTTCTTTCAAGCTCTTTTGAGATGCTAAAATATCTGATATTTTTTGACTGAATTATGAAGCAGCTCTATTTTTCCCCTCTTAATAGCTACCAAAACTTGGAAACACTCACAATTTCAGAATGAATAATTAAAATAATTTGAATGCAGCAACATACTAGAAATCCACGACCATAAACTCACAATCCTCATAGCTATCACATTTGGCTGCATGTACTGAAGTGTAAAATAATGAAATTGTGATTGAGCTCATAAATTCAGTAACAACTGTAATTGCTAGTCCTACAGAAAACTATTAGAGTGGTAGGTTGATTTTCTTGTCATTCCCATTCTGCATTAGGCAAAAGAAAGAAAAAATAAAATGCAATCAATGTAATCATTTTTGCAACAAGCATCTAATTGATTTTTCTGCCACTGCTATAATTTACAAATAGTCCTGCAGTAATTGTTTGGTTTAACTGGATATATCAAACAAGTGTTCTCATAGTGATATTAATTATGATACATTTTACTCATAGAGAAATTATTTAAAGACAAACAATGAATTCCATAAATGAAACACATCTTACAATAAAAAAATAACATACACTAATAATACTATAGGAAAATAATGCCAGTTAGTCTATTCTAATTTTTGATGTCACTCTCGTCTCACTGAAATTTTAGGGAGCATCAGCAGGCAGTACAAGTCAAGCAGTTTATAGGTCAGCACACTTTCAGGAAACACACTTTCCTTCAGGTTTCAAGAAATTATTTTCCTTTTTAACACGAGCACACATAATCCATGACTCTCCATCCATTTCCCTGCTCTTCCAAGAAAAGCCAAACGATTGCACCATCATTCATTCATTCATTCCTTAGATATTTGCACGAGGAGTTGGGGCAGTGCTTGCCTGCACCCAGCTCTGTGGGACTCACTTAGTAGAGATGACAAATATCTAAAACCCTGACAGCAGCCAGTTCCTGGGTTCACTGCTTCCTGTCCAGCACTGTCCCATCAGCTCTGCTGCCCTGCTCCACAGACCTCCCACAGCCAAGGGACTCTCCTGAGGGAACAGCTTGGTTCTCCCACCACCGTTTGCCATGTTCTGAAGGAGATCTTTTGTGCCTTGAGCCCAAAAATGAGCAATGCTCATGAACAATGGAAATTTCTCATCAGTGACTGAAATACAGATCTTCAGAGAGACTTGGACCGCCACCACATGAAGGAATTATTTTTCTTAACTGACTGAGAATTATTTATTAATTCTGAGCTGAAGCAATGAAATTTTAGGTCTTCACGCAGAAAAGTACTGGTGTCTGGTTTCTCTCAATATTTATTTAGTGAGGTTATTGCTACCACTGAAAGCAAAAAATGATACATTTCTGTTGGGTTTACCTCCTTTCTCTAGCACCTGGTGGTCTGGGACACAACATGGGCAATGCCCCCTCTGATCAGCAGGGATGTCAAATGTTGGGGGCCACCTGTTAATTAGGAACATTAATCATTTCTGAGCTCCAGATCTTTCCCCTGGCGGAGCCCCTCTGGAAGGATAATCAAGCTTGTTCCTGATAATTGCAATGTTCTGCTAGGAAAGGACAGATGGTGTCTTTTCCATCACAATCAGAAGCTGGTGATTATTTAGTTCTGCTCATTCTGGGTTTCAAACCCCTCCACTGCTACCACTCTGCTAGGATCTGAAGACACCTGAGTCAGGTGCTCAAACTGTGGCTGGAGCAGGTGCATGCGTTCCAAAGGAAGATTTAAACAGACACTTTTGCTCCAAAAATTCTTGAAATGGTGATAGCGAGGTGTTCATGCTCCCGTAAGTAAGAAGCTACAAAACAGAACCTGGTACTTGATGCTGACCTGTAAAACAGCCAAGGAACTGCCTGCAAGCAGTCCAACCAAGTTTAATTACATGAGCAGACTATTATCTATTATGTCAAGAACATAATATAATCATCTATTATGTCAAGAACATCAACATCTTTCTAGTTTCACATTTCTCAACTTTCCAATTCAGCCAATAACATGAAAGAACATTGAATTTACCAAACAACTGGGGCAACCCCAAGGAGAAATGATGACTCTGAGCTGCAGGCTAACCTCAGAGAATCAGTTTTGTTTGCTTACCTTCAATGCATCTCAGATGCTTCTCATGATACTTTGCTATAAACAAATAACTTTTCCAATTGCATTATGTTTATACTCAAACCTTGACCCCTTGTAGCCCATAATAATTACAGTGCCCTATGATCATTACAGAACTGCAATTATCATAGCACTGCATCTTAACTTCTCAAAAGGGTAAGAAGTTACCATCCAAGTACGGACCACATTTTTAGAAAACGCCTCAGAGAAAACACATCCAGCTCTGGTTCCACAAGTTGTTTTTTTTAAAAAGAACCCTGGAGTTTGGTATCCCAGATCCATTCCTTGAATTTATAAATACATAAATACATTGGCAATGGCTGCACACACAGCCAACACAGAGCAACACTGAGCCAAATGCTGCACCAGCAGCAATGCCACAGAACATGAAATCACAAAATCGCTGTCAGAATGACCCTCATGGTTCCAATGACCCTTTTCTTTTTTTTTTTTTAAATTCACAACCACATTTTATTTTTCCTTCAGGAAAAAACATGTAATTTTAAAAACATATTCTTTCAAGAATCCATTCTGGCAAACCACAACTTTCCTGACTCAGTTTTGTAAAACCCAAGTATTGAATATCACACCTTTTTTCAGACAGTGAGACAGATATAAAAATGCAAGGAAAAAATTGTTTGTGAAAACAGCTCCACTTCTCTCAGGGAAAACCCTTCCAACACATCTGCCAGTCTACTTACACAGGATGAGAATGAATTCCTCAGCTGGTGCAAAGAAAAACATTTTGTGAGATTATTCTGCACAAATAGGATGTCTTCAGAGATTCTTGAACACAGGAAGGTAAAGAATTGTCCCTGAACCCATACTGAGATCCAACCTCCGGTTGCTTTGGCAGCCTGGTGACTGAGAAACTGAGACAAAAAGTTCTGAACTTTACAGCAATAGCCAAGTGTGCTCACTGCCAGTGCTCACTCTAAATGCTCCTGAGAAATCCTTGAGAAAACTACATGGATCCTGCAATGTGGAAAACACCTGATAGAAAACACATTCAGCTCTGCTTCCACAAGTTTGTTTTCTTTAAAAGAACCCTGGGGTTTTGTGTTCCAGGTCCATTCCTTGATACCCACTGGCAATGGCTGCTCACACAGGCAACCAAATTTGTCTAAATTTGGACATTCTAACAGTTTTTATCGACTCTTTTTTTCCCAATAAGAACACACAATTTCCCTCTTTTTAGAAAGCATGTCTCCTCAAAACAAATAATTTATTTTGGAAAACTTGGACTTTAAGCAAAAGTTTTTTTTCTTTTGTACAGGAATAACTAACTTGGTTCTTTAATCAGTTCACTAGAAAGTGTGTGTTACTGACTGACTGCAGCAGTTGACAAGTGAAATACAATAAATAAGCCCATCAGTAGGGGACAATCGATACAATTAAATTTTCCCAATATTTTCTTGAAAATGTAACTCAGGAGGGAAGTAAATTTTGTTATTAATAAGGAGGATTGCTGAAATACTTATTGAACCAACAACTGGTTTTGTTCACTAAGCTAAATAACTCCTTCACATATGTTTTAACGAAGTCTAGCTTCATGCTAATTACACCTATCTGGTTTGCATTACCCAGTTAGCATTTCTTCCATGCACATCAGCAGAGGAGGCCTTTGTTAATTCATAATACTTCACCCACAAATACTAGCCATCACATCAAAAACCCGTATTGAAATTTTCTGACGTTTACCACTTCGCTGCTCACTGAATGTCTGGGTGTCCTCACCTCCTCTGCCTGATGAACAGCTAACTCAGCAGAGTCTGGACACGCTCACAGCAGCTGCAGTGGTGAGCAGCTGCCCTACAGCAACACTCTGGGGTCCCCATTCCCTTTGATAGCAGCACGGCACCACAAGTTATCCCACAAAGATCAACTTATTGTATTTATATAGTCTTCCCTTTTCAAGCCAAAGTTAAATGAAGTTGAAGGCAGCATCTACAGGACAACTCATAGTCACAGCCTTAAAGGATTAGAAGAAGCCATTGTTTTCATGTCAGACATGTTTTTATAATACAGACCATGTCTATTCTTGTTATTTCATTTTCATCATCACACCAGCTTTTCAGCAGTCAGCCGACCCTTTCCAACACCACAGTTTTAAAGGCTCATAAACATTATCTTTATTATATTAAGAGAGATTCAAAAATTGTAAAACAGATGTGAAGTCACTGCTGCCAAGAGCCTACACAGTGTGATTCAATAGGATGTGGGTGCTGTAATGTGCTCAAGAAAAGTCATTCTAAAACTCCGAGTTCAACTTGCCGAACAATCATTTTCATCTAGGAAAACAAAAGCTTAAAATAAACTAAGAACTCCCATCTGCACAGGACTAAGAGTGATCCAATGACCTGACTGCAGACCCTGCACAAAGATGTTTCCATTGACAGGATCTGCAGACAAAGGAGTGATGAAAAAACAAGGATGAATTTTTGTCTTTGCTTCTAAGGAAGCTGTGTAATGGAACAGCATCTATCAGATGTCTCCCTGGGAAGAGAGAACACACAAATCCCACCAGTCACTGTGTGTAACAGCTAAGCTACAAGTTGACCAAGTTTTCCCTTCCCCCCACTGGCAGGCTCGTGGGGGCTAAAATTCCTGCCAGGTACCTGCCAGCCATGAGCCCACTGCAGCAGATCAGCTTTTCCCCTGTGCTGCTCACATTTCCCTGCCTCCCTCCCTGGTCTTTGGAGGAGCTCCTCCCTTCGGCTGCTCCTGGAGCACTCCTCCTGGCTTCTCCTCACCATTTGGAGCTAGGTCAGTGCTTTTCCCACAACACAGAATTGATCCGTGTGGCATCAGGATTTCTTTTTCCATGTCCTCTCAGCAGCCAGTAGCTTTCTGTTTCTAACTTTTCCTGCAAAACCCCTATGTGGTGATATCTGCAGGAGTTTTTCTGCACGCGTCTCCTGGAATTAACCACATTCATCTGTAGGTGGTCGGCTTAATTCCTGAAACAGTTGAGAACTTTATATAAAACAAACACGGGGCAGTCTCAAGAAGCAGGCTTTCCCCAGATAAGGAAAAGCTTGGTCTTGGTTATTAGGTTGGGGATTTTTTGTTTTTCTTCAAGACAATCCTGTGCACCTTCTCAGCAGAGTCATATAGTGTATGTTCACAGCCAGGGAACATTTTCAGTGGGTGTCCAGGAGGACAGATGGTCTGCTCTGTGGAGCACCCTCCAGACACTCTGTGACACCAAAGGCAGCTTTCATTTCTTATTTAAAACCAAAGTAAACATCAACATAAAATCCCGATATAACAAACTCACTGTGCAAGTAGGGATGTGCCTGAAGCAAAATTTCCTGATTTCCCTGAAAACATGCATTTTGCTCTTTGGACTGAAGCCATCTCTTTTTCTGTTGGCTCTGCCCCCTCAGGGCCATGCACCATTCAGCTGAATAACTGTAAGGTTCTCACTTGCAGGCAAGTAGGAAGGAGTTTAATGAATCACAACATTTTGTTCATATTTTGCTTGGAGGAAGCATTTTCCACATTTTCTCCCTCTTAGTGGAGTTCAGAGAAATTCCACCCAAACTCAGTATAACTGCTTTATTGAGACCAAAAGTTCACTGTCAGATCCCTGGGTTTCCCTACCAAAGAGAAAAGGGGGCAGGGAAAATAAATGTTTCTGTGGAGTGAATTAACTAATGAGCTTGCTGAGGCTCACTCAGATTCCTCCAGAGGCCTATGAAGAGCAAGGCTGTGAACAGTGCTCGTGCACATGGACAGTCACAGCTCACATGCTCCAGAATTCTCTTTCACCTATTAAAAACTTCCTCTGAAATTCTTCCTCAGTGATACAGGACTCGCTGGAACTCCAAAGCCCATTGTTCTTTAATGACAAAGAGAGGGATTTGTGGGAGGGAACAGAAGTGAATGACGCAGCCCTTGCCAGTTGCTTTTGCCATCTCAAGAAAAGGTTGGCAAACTGGAAACCCAAGCCTGGCTCCCCACAGCTGTTGCCTTGAGTCCTGCATTGCTCCTCCTTGGTTCAAAGGGGGGGGTGGGGGTAGAGCTGCCATTCTGAGCCCCCCAAATGGCTATTTGAGGTAAACATGGCCAATGAGGAGCAAAACTCCAGTTTAGTTTGACTGCTAAACCGGGAACTGGATTTATGGAAATAACTTCACAAAATTACAGAATCACTTTGACATTAAGAGGTCCCTTACTGTGGCTCCAAGGAGGTGGAGAAAAGCCAAATGTTGCACAAATTCACTGAAGAACTGTTCTAACCCTACTGAACCAGAATGAAAAAGATGCAGAGATGTGTATGGATTAGATATATACCTTTTCATAAACAAATGTATTCACGTATTTTACTTCTTTCAAACTTTTAATTAAAAGTTCAGAAATGTGGAGCTTTAAACAGAGGAAATTAGCTCAAAGGAATGTTCATTTGTCATATAAAAGGGTCTTTCATTAATCCCTAATTAAATATTTCTCTACACTTAAACCAGTTAGACGTACAAATAAAATTGAAAACACAAATATTTTCCACGGAAATGCTATATGCAGCTCAAAGAAAAGAAAAAAGCGTCCAAGTTCTACTTTTCCTTCACTAATGCCTTTCCATCCAGGCAGGAGTTCCTGAATGCCCTGATGAACAATTTGCTCCTCACTTTCAAAAGACATTAAAAACAAACCAAGGAGGTAGTTGCTACCTTAGAAATAGCTCTTCTTTCCAAAATTACTGATATACTTCCAGGGAAAGTCCTTACACTGAAGGAAAAGAAAGGACTATGACAGACGTACGTGAAAAAAATATAAAACCAAAGCTCGAAATGGGTGGAACAAAAGCTGCTGATGTTTACATGTAATTCCTATATTAATTTTTTTTAAAACAAAGAAAATAATTATCCTAAAAGAAGTAGAGAAGCTTCCAGGAAATTTGTGTCACTAGTAATTTTTTTTAAGCTTTTCTTAATAAAAGCACAGTAAGAGCAAAGTGCATTCAGTAGCAAAAGAAGATTAAAATACCAACCCTTCTTTTACATTTTTCCATCTTGTTTCTACCTCAACAGATCAAACAAACTACATTAAAAGCATTATGAAGTTACCCAACAAACAAAATGCATGAAAAAACATGTTACAAAGAAATATATTTATACTTAAAGAACAGCTTAGCATATGAGTGGGGTAAAGGAAAATTTCTGCAATAAATTTGATGCAAAGAAAATTCACAAGTATAAACCAGTTTCGTATTATAAAAATAATGAGATGAAGAAACATTCTCCAGCATGAGGCTCCTCTCTCAACCCCTTTTCTTGCTTGTGGGTTGCTTTTTTCCTCCTTTACAAAACTTTCATCTTTTACTTGGAATTCATGACATGGATTGTATTAACTGGCAAAGCAATCTATGGCTGCTGCTCCCCCCATTCTTGTGACAGGGACACAGACAGGTGTGCTGCCATGGAGCACTCACTGTCACAGGGTATCCAAGAGTTACAGGGCTCCCAAGTGTTACAGGGCTCTTGTGTTGTCCACTAAAATCAATTAAAAGTAATTATGTTTTATACAAAAATACTCTTTTTGGTTCTTTTCTTCTTTTAAAGAATTTTTTTTAATTTAAATACAAAGCTGAATTCATCAGGAACTGGAAGTATAAATTTGTTCTGGTTTTAATTCAAATTACATTCTTCAGTTCCTTCATCTGTCCATAAAAGAAAGTCCATATTCAGAAGCACAGGTTTCCTAGTCTGTCCCTTCTGAAATTTTCCCAACTTCAAGGGGAGTAGCAAACAGCAAAGTAAAATTACTGCTCCTCTCTTCTACGCAGGGACACAGGGCAGAGCAGCAGATACCTGTGAGCAACCAGGACTGGCCATGGCTGGATGTATTAACAAGCCAGAATCAATTCAACCTTTTTTTCCAGAAATTGTAGCATTTAAAACCTTAACCACCTGTTGCTGTAAAGAAAGGCAGGCCTTTGGTACAGCTCTGTCTTTAATCTAGTCAGTTGAGAAGCCTGCCTCTATTCCAGCTCATTCTGTGTTCTCAGGCTCTTTTCTCCAGGAGATGGGCGAATCTCCCACTGCCTCCCACACCTGAGGAGATGGCAGGGCAGGCTGGGCTTCTGCAGAAATGAAATCAAAATCCACCCACAGCATGACACAGGCAGCACTTCCTCACCCAGGCAGGGGGAACAGCAGTTTCATTGAAGTGTGCCAGCCTGCCCAGCCACCCTGCACACGCGCCCAGGGGTGCCCAAAACAGGCAGGAGGTGGCTCCACAGCACTGTGCCACAGCTGGGGAATCATCCTCCTCCTCCTCTCATCTCCCTCCCCCATCCTCATTTTTCCTGCATCACATTTTTGTTAACTCCTTCACAGGTTTGCGGTGTCTCTCGTTCGGTGGCTCGTGCCCAGCTGCTGTCACATCAGCCCCAGCTCAGAAGGGAAGGGGGAGGAGGCCGAGCTCCCCCAGCCCCGCTGCAGAGTCCTGTTACAGGAGACACTCACTGGCAGTGCTGCTGCTGGGTAACGCTGACTGAGGAGCAGTGACAGCTCTCGTCAGAGTTTGGCATATGTGCACATGCAACAAAAGCAGAGGGAGACTGGGGAAGCACAGCAGCAATCAGCATTTAGGCATGAGTTATCAGATAATTCTATTTCCTGTGTTAGGGAGAATGTAGGAGTGTGTCCTGCAATCTGGTTTTAGCTAGCAGGCACCATCTCTTACTTAAATTAAAATCTTTCGAAAGCTCCTTGAAATGTAACCAGAGATTGCACCAGAGGTTTAAGCCAGACAGGGTTTCTTCTGGATATTTTTAAATGTTTTCTGGCATTGCTGTGCCATTGGTAGCAACAGAATGCCCAGAAATAGAAGCATCTAAGTAGATACAGGAAGAAAGCAGAAATGTTGCAAAGGATGAAACAACACAACAGTAATGGGAGTCTTCCATGGAAACTGGAAAATATCTCATCAGGAGGCAGCAAGAGCCACATCCAAGGGTGTTGATGCCTTGAAGTGGCTACCTAGACCAGATGCTAGAAAAGGTTAAGAGAATAAAAGCAGGTACTTACTGAAGGCCTTCAATAGGGACCCCTTGGGCAGTGAAAAGCTTCAGAGGGGCTACACCCAAGATGGGTGATGATCATGAGTTTTTCAGACAGTTTTAAGTTTGGTCCATTTACATATCAGGGGTTAATGCTCCAATTACAGCTTCAGGTAATGAAGTCATTTACCCCCAAGTTGCCCCCCCCCCCCCCACCAATTCACTTTTGTTTATACTTTTTGGGGCCTGAGGCAGGAAGGTGTCCTTGAGTTTCAGGCCTAGAGGAATTATTTTGTCTGACCAAACTGTGAAGACAGTTAACTAGCACTCTATACGGAGTTTAGAGTTGTACCCTAAAGCAGTACAGGATTTGAAACATGTAAAAGCTAAAATCCTAAGGCGTCAGTGTGATCAGCAGCACAGCCAGGCAGGGAACCCTCAAAGAGAGGAGCAACAGTTCCCCCTGAGCAGAGTGTGGCACCTGGAGAAGTGTCAGCACCAGAGCTGCTCTGCAGCACTGACCACAGCAGCCTCAAATGCATAGGAACAGCAAGAATGTGCCTTAATGGATGTTTTAAACTTCAGATGCAGAAACTGCAGGGGTGTAAGAAAAGGAGCACCTTGAATTCTCAAACAGGAGTTCAAAGAGGCAGTCAACACACGAAGTCCACAGTGGGCAGTACAGAAACTATTTAAAGACACTGCACTGAAGATTGAAGAAAGTATCAGAAACAAGTTTATAAGGACCAAGAGAAAGCCATTGCTTCGGTTAGTGACACCCTAAGGAAAGAAAACATTTTACAAAAAGCATCAAAAGGTCCAAATGGCACAGGAAGGACTACATAGTCCAACAGGTTAAGTGCAAAAACACAACTTGGTGAGGGAAAATAAATCCCACAAAATCCACACTTGCAAAAGAACTCACAGAAATCCTCAAAAGCAGTGAAATAGTCATTTATCAAAAGCAAGAACCCTTGCAGAAAGTACCAAACGATAATCGAAGCATACGTGTGGCATTCAGAGATACACCAGAAAAAAATCAGAAAAGCTTCCATTGTATCCAGGCTCCTGCTGGGGAAGCTTTCATCCCAGGATACCTCTGCTAAGGGAAGAAACAGCTTCCACATTGGAATGGAAAGGTGTGGCTCTTCATAAAGCCCCAGCAGAGGTAACCAAATACTGAGAGTCACGAAAAAATGTGACTCAAAAATTAACTCTCACTTGATCAGAATGCTGTTTTACACTGTGACTATGGCTACAGACCCAGCATTACAAGTCCAAGTCACACACATGATACAAATTGTATGAAACCTCAGCCCAGCTCAGACCTTCAAGTACAAACAGGGCTCCCATCTGCAATCCTCTGATGCCCTCAGCAGGGTCTTCCCTCCACATTTAGAGGCAAATGGGAGGAGGGATATCCACTCAAAGTGATGCCTAAAGGAGATTCACCAAGTCAGCAAGAAGGGCAATATTTCATAGAGAACACATCAAATGCCATGCACAGAAAATGGTAGGACTGGCAAAGAATATAATTTGGTAGCCAAGTTAACATTGTTTTTTAATGCCATCTGTGTTCCTCAGTTACATCTGAAAATCCTGTCCAGGGATAACATGAAACACAGAAACAGAGGTGAAGTTGAAAGATTCTGGGAAGAAGAAACCAAAAATTTTGGTGACAAAAGATTCAGCCAAATAAAGAAGATTGTAACTTCAAGGGAAAGATATTTAGCTTGACAGTGCTTGAGATACTTAAAACCACTGGTACTGATAACTAACTGAAAAGAATTTGTTGCATTTTGTATTTGACTTCAATCTAGTTAAGAGCTGACTCAACAGATGACTTGCCATACTGAAAAATACCCCAAAACCCAAGAAACCAAACTTCCTTTTTACACACAGAAGTTGACCTCAGTCAACCCAACCCAGCTGGCTGGATTTTGACTGACAATATGATTTGAATGACATATTCCTGCAGATTTTGGCACCCAGAATTGCCAAATCATTCCATTTCCAAAATAACACTACTAATGCTTGAGTTTCACTGCCCAAAGTCGAAAAGTAAATGACGACACAGAAGTATTTTACTGCTGTGAATGAGGACTGTGAGTTTTGGAAGCATTTCCTCTCCTGTATAAACCAGCCTGGCATGTTTTCCCTTCCCTGCAAGTCATTTTTCTCCAAGCCTTACATGTAACAGAGGTGACACCATTTCTCTGTAGACACCCTCACAGCAGCCAGCGATTCAGGTGCAAATCAATCGGCAACTCATCTTACAAGTTAATATGTACAGAAAGCTTAGCACTGTGAAGCACAGGAAAATGCATGACTGCCAAAGAGCCACGAGGTACATGAGAACCATGTGTGCCATTTAGTGCATTCATTCCTCCTTTCTTTTGCAATTTAATTCCCTGAGTTGTGTGAATTGCATCAAAGGAAGTGCCGGAAACCTTACCCGCCTTTTAGGCAAAGAACATGGAAAAATAATATTAATAATATTTTTTCTACAGAAATTATTAAATGCCCAAATCATAATCCAGTATTTTCCACAGATCATCTTGAAACCATTTCATCATTCCAAAGCAGGAGTGTAATCCTTGTGCCACTTGCAAAGATTTAGGAAATGTTGGGAGAGAATATTTGTTTGATTTCCATTCCGCGGGGACTTACACCAGCACTGTGTGTTCAGTGCACACCAATTTGCACATTAACATACAGTGACTACAGAGAAAGCAAGGAAAACTGAAAAGCTGCCTGAATTCTTTTCCTAGTCTCATGTTTTGCTGCTCAAAAATCACTGGGTCTGGCTTTGGGCCTGGCAATGGTCTGTCCAATTAATCAAAGCAACGACAAAGGTGCTGGAGTTGAGCAACACCAACAGGGGAGCCCCTAAGGCCACCTTCCAGATACAACACAAGTAAATACAAGGAGTTAATATTCCAGGAATGTGCAAAGTTTGCAACCAGTAAATCGCCAATACCTTGCCAGCCCCAGACCTGCCATCTCCCTGGAAGGTGCCTCCACGGCAGTCATCACATCACGTGCCTAGGGAGATTTCTCAGCCAAAAAACCATAGGAGCCTCTAACCACTCCTGCCTTTAACAAAACATCATAACTGCCTCCTTGTTGCACTGAAAAATTCCCTTTTTGTCATCTGTTTCTTTCTTTCACACAATACCTATAACATGCTACTTTGAGCATAGCCTTGGTATTAAGGCTGTCACCAATAGGACCTCTAATTATGGCCTATAATAACCTTTCATTAAGGCCATGTCTATAGAAAATACAATTTTTTACTTAGTGGCTGACACAACTGAGGAAAAAACCAAAACTATTTGTGTTTTTCCCAGTGGTATTATGCCTCCTAGCTCGTATTTTTAGCTTTTGCAGTTACAGCACAGGAACTCTTAGCTAGGGTGACATTAATATTTACTTCCAGACATTTAAAAGGTATTTTCATTACTTTTCTAGTAGGAATACAAACATCATATAAAACTATGGGACAAAAATACTTAATATATTATGCAGTCACTGGTGCAAAAACATGACCAATAATGCAAGAACAGCAAAGATTGATCTCTTCCCATACAACATTTAAGCATTCCAGTTTCAGGAAGTGCCCTAATCACAATCCATATAATGCTGTAGGAGCCCAAAAGTGAGATTAGAAAGGATGTCTACAAAGTAGTTTTACATTTTGGTCTAAAATAGGCTGAGATATCTGCCATAAAAACAGTAACCATCAATTAGATTTACCACAAATGTCAAACATATGTTTAAGCCAAACCCCATCCCGACGACTGCTTTAAAACTCGGGAGCAAACCAGTCCAATTTCACGTAAAACTTCATTCACACCACTTGTGATGCTTGCCTGAAGGAGCTCAGTAAATGAATAAGAACAAGTTTATAGCAAGTTAATGGGAAGCACAGCAAATTCTCCCAATCCCAGCTTTAAAGGCCATCTCCACAGAGGGACTTTAAAAATCCACGTTTTCTCAGGCAGAACCTGTGTGTGCTGGTGCTCTGGTGCTGGCAGGGCTTTGCACTGGTTCATTTGCCAGAAATGCGGGACAGTTCATGAGGAGCAGTCATATTTTACCTGAGCTTTTACTCTCTGCCACTCTGAGTTTTCTCTGTGGAAAAGTGAGCTACACAGGTGATATGTTAGTCCAACCTAAAACTATTGCAAAAATAGCTGACGAAATACATAAGCACTTTAATTTAATGAGTTATTTGTGATAAAAAATTGAAAGTTGCAAGTCCTCAGCATCAGCTGCTCATTTTTCTTCTTTTAGGAAGCATTAGAAATATTTGGTTTCCATACCATTCCCACTGCAAACCAACTATTTTCTCAGTGCCAGATCCAACATTCCTCACAGCTTTTGAGGATTAAGTCACGTTTACTCTTTATCCCACACATGAAAAAATAAACCAAAATTAGCGTAGCAATCCAAGAAATCAATATTTTAGATAGAGCCTTATGAATGATGCACAGAAAAAATAAAGTGCAAAATAAATTTCAATAATTCATTTAAATTATGTTTAAATGTTCTGGTAATTGCACATTCATGCTTAGCAAAACATTTCTCCTAGATATTCTTCCAACCCCATCTTGGAAACAGTTGTGGTCTCAGAATCTCCAAAGTCTCACAAATGGGGACTTGGCTTTGTGCATTGTTTATGAAAGATAATGGTAGTCAAATAATTGTTAAACAGTATCAAACACAGAACTGAAAAATTATTAGTTAGAACTCTAAGAAAAGGTCCTATTATTGATTTTATGCCGCTTTATTCACCAAATTTTTTTTCAACCTTGGCACTTATAAGCATTCAGATTTTTAAGCTTCTTACATCCATTAGAGCTTTAAAGCTTCTTCTCTTCCAAATGAAATCTTTATTTTTTACAAGAATCTTATGAACGTTACTTCAGTGAGATTACAATTAATATCACTGGATGGTTTTTAGCAATAGCTATCCTTTTCTGCTCTAGTGCAGAGAGAGATGTGGCTGAAGCTCATGGAGCTGCTCCCTGTCCCACAGCCAGAATGGGAAGCAGGGTGGATTTGGGACCACAGGGACGCAGTCCCTCTGCACTTGTGAGCACCTGGTCGGGTTCTGTCCTCTCTTTCTTCCTTCTGGGGCCGAGAATGGGAGATGAGTTGTCTCTGCTGCACTCCTGACAAGCTAAGGGTGATTCTGTCGGAAATGGAGGGATGGGACTGCGGTGCCGTGGTGACATCTGCTGTATTGTGGGACTGGTCACATCAGGAACTCTGACTCTGCTTTTGGCACCCAGTATCACAGACCTCTCTGCTTGTACCCAGACATAATTACAACTTCATAGTGAGCTACGAGACTGTTTCAACCACACACAAACCTGTGAGGTTAACATGGGATTCTGCAGTTCTAGAGGCTCACTAAAGCGATTATCAGGGTACCAGCCATGTCTTGCAGCTTAACACCTACGGCTTACTATGAAAAAGCTACGATAAGTATCACTAAAAGAAAGAAAAAAACCCTCAAAACACATTGATTCAGAAGGACCATGGACCACCTGTTGCTAATAACATTTGAATTCAAATACCTCACCCAGTGTTTTGCTGTTATTATTCTAAAACCCAAACTCCAGAAGCAAACACGAACTACATTTCACATAAACAGCCTTTGCCAGCTGAAGACCTCAAGAACAGGCTGCACAGGAGATAATTAAACAGATACTGCCAGAAAGATCCTGAAGATGATACTGCCATGAAAAACCAACCTGCCAGCTGGAAGACACCTCTGCTTCAGCTGGGATACTGCGATGGAGCTGTTGAGCAATGTGCACTCACTGCTGTGGCAGTGTGATCATTAGGGGTCTATAGCACAGTCACTGCTCATCTGTGTTTATCAAGGCCAGTTTGGGAGGGCTGACTTCCAAAGGCAATCACACACAGATCCTTGTTTCTCTTCTCTCTGAGGAGGAGAGGCTGCTGGCCTTTCCCACCACCAAACTGAGCAACCTGCTCAGAAAAGGGAAGGAAAAAACCCTGTGTTCGACAGAGGAGCACGTGGAAGAACAGCTTAAGCCAATTCCTGACCTTTGCCTGCTGCGGGTGAGGGATAACACATTTTCACTGCAACAACTGTCTGATCCATGAGCACACTGCTCAGCTCCAGGCCAGTGGTGTGCTGCCAGAGTCAATTCATGTTACACGTGCTGCTCCAGCACTGGGAGAAGAAAGGCTCAAAATGTTCCAGATGAAACAAAGCCTTCTTGTACAGAGAGAGTTTGATGTGAGCATCGGGAGAAAGCAAACACCCTTCCTCATAAATCAGGGAACCTAACTTTTGGAAATTGCCTCTGCTATAACAGGGATTACCAGCTCCACAGATTTGTTGCCATATGCTCAGTGAGTCACTGATCCCTTGAACAAGGCAAAAGACCTATTGGAAGCAGGAAAAGAAAGGAAGAGGAAAAGTAATACGATTTTTCTCTCTCTACACTTGTACTGAATTTTTTTTTTTTTTTTTTTTTTCTGATAAGACTGAGGTTTCAAATTTAATAATGACCATTTTTCACTAGGACATCTGGAGAGCACTAAGTCTTCATCATGATCACTGTTGTCAAAGAAATTACCAACAAATGAAAGCGAGATTCTCTTCTTAGAAATGTGATTACTGGAAAGGCTAACACTGTACAAACGATCAGATTCACAGAGGCCACTATACAGCATTTTTAGGATGGGCAAAAACTAACCTACCATCATCTATAAACTTTCAGTCTTCATACCTCAGGAAAAGCGGGAAAAGTCACTAAAACTCCCTTGTCTAGAAGTGTATAAAGAGGCTACCAGGGGGTTGTCTGGCCATGGGCAAAGGCACAACATGGAAGCCTTGTCCAGCATCCAGCATAGCCCAGGGTAGCTCAGATGTGCTACAGGTCAAAGGAGGTAGGAAACAATTATGCAGAAAATATAAAGGGCACAGCACAGGGAATAATATTTAGATTCTCAAAAATAAAGAAAGAAGAGCCAACCAGCTGATGGAACTGTCTTGGGGCACTGCTACACACAACTGCTCTGTCTGCAGGGCTGAGTGTGGGCACAAGGACGGGGCAGCCATCATGGCCAGAGGGCTTTTCCACACCCTGGGAATGGGGCTGGGCAGCCAGAGCTTTCCACACCCAGGGCATGAGGCTGGGCAGCCAAAACATCAGTGGCCCAAGGTGCTCTACTGCCTGTGAGCCACTGCACACAAAAGCCACCCCATAAATCACCACCTGCCCATGAACTCACAGGGAGTATTCTGGCATTTAACTGGTTAAATGCTCAAAGAGCAAAGCTCTTGCTCACTGATGCTCACTGCTCATCACTGCCACTTCAGACACCCCATTCTGAAGTCATCTAAGGCAGTAGATGTAGTGCTTTCTAGAAACTTCACAGTGCATATCCTCGTCTAACACTGAAAGGTTAATTTGTTTGCCAGAAGTTCTGCATTTAAAAAATCTAAAAATAATATTTTTCCCCTCAGCAGAACTGCTTTGAGATGACTTAAAAACCACATAAGGAAAAAAGTGCATTGCTCATGAAGTAACTACCATTGCCTGTATGTGTTCTACAGGTGCAGCCATTAAAACATCCAGACTCACCTGGCTGTGGCAACAGTCTAGGAAGATATTTAGAAAAATATTTCCCCGAAGACACAGGTGCCAATAGGCAAAACAAAGGGCTCCAACCTAAATATTTAATAAATACAAAGCCTCCGAAAAGGAGACTTCATTCACCATAATTTTTGTCAATTTGACAAAGGAGAATAAAAACCCCTTCTAATATTTAAGTATCAAATGCTGAATCGTCCAGAAAATGAACAGCAATTTACAGGATAAATTTATAAGTCACACAGATATTCTGATTTTGCATCAAGCAAAGTGAGGGCTGCCTTTGCTAATACGGATTCCTCTCATGATTTCTGTTTTCTCTCAGCATTTTCTTTTCCCCATCTCGCTCAATGAAATTTTATATACTGAAAACTTCTAAACTGATTTTTAATCCAAAAGAATATGAATCTTTAAAGTTGATGTGAAATGCAAACTGTTCACCTACTCCCATAAGTGGAAGAAGGAGGAAACAAACACTCACCACTTAGAGAAATAACACTCCTTTAGCATTAATTATTTACTATTGGCAGTCTAGGAGCCTTGCAGTGAAAGGTATTCTTAATTACTGACTAGACAATGAAATATGCTCGTTGACAAGAATCAGATCCAATACTTACCATTACATATTCGTGTTGCAATGTTAAAAATGGTTGGCTTTTTTACAGGTTATATATTCTTTGCTGATGTTTTGGGGGTCTTTTTGTTTGTTTTTTGTTGTTGCTCTTTTCCCCCTCTTTTTTTTCCCTTCTCTATTCTAGACTTTTCTCATTTGCTACTTCGGTTTGGGGTTTCTGCTTTGACTGTCCAGAGTCCCTTGTTTGCTGATCGATCCCAGCCTTGAGAGGGCTCCTGCGGGCTTTGGAGCAGCCCCACGACCACTCCTCTACCCCAGACCTGTGCACGCTGCTGGTCAGGGCTCACCCCTTCCCACGGAGGGCAAACTCTTCTCTTCCCTTTCTCCTCCTTACCCAATGAGAACCCTCTACTCACCCACCCCCACACAAGTTGCCCTCCTAATTAATTCCTTTGGCATCACAGTTCTGCCTCTCCTGGCAGATTTCGTGCTGAAGAATGGAGCACTAGCAGCCCTACACCTCATGCAGGCCAGGAGGAACTGAGTTCTTCTCTCCATTTGATGCCTTCTTGATCACATGGACTTAAAAAACCAGGACATTCATCATTTAGGAAACCTGGAATCTGGGGATGCTACACAAAGCTCAGTGTTCTACTGTGCAAGGCTGGTGAGTGAACCAGAAACACAAAGAAACCTCAAAGTCACAAGATCCCTAGAATGTCTTTATTTCTTGTTGTTTCTGGAAAAAGCATAACTTGTTGGACTATTTTTGGTTCATCTTTTTCTGTGCCACGGACACCCGCTAAGAGACAACAAGCTCGGTGGGTTGACAAGCCCCTGAGTCAAAATGCTGACGCTGATTTATGAGGCAGCAAGCCCTGCAAAGAGTCAGACTGTCCCCTTGTGAATTTTCACTTAAGCCACGGAAAAATATAATTATAAGGAATATATGTTAGTAGGAAACTGTGGTCTGATGGTTCAATTACTGCTTTTACTACGGCATGCTACCAGAGCACATCATCATATTTTATAATTTCAGCAGGAGAATCAAAGTCATGTGACTAGTCTTATTTATACATTCTAATTATGCAATTAATAATCTTGATAGAACTGTTTTAGCAATCACAGCAGATATTTGCCATTTGCACACCAGGGGACCACACAGAGAAATCTGTAATCCTGTAGGAAGCAGAAAACACCTTTCCCCTCTATAAGGAAAACACAGAGATGTGTGTTAAGACCATCTCATGTGGTCTGTGCAGGAGGTGGCTCCAGTAAAAACAACACAGCAGCTTCACATCCCCTTACAGCCAATGCCCACCTGAGCTCCACGGGAAATGCCTGGTGCTCCTCGACAGCTCCCGTGTCAGGGCTTTTAGTTACTGGTCTAAAAACCATGAATATACAAGGAGGCAAAACCTTCTGTTTTTAAATGTTGCTCGAAGCTTGGTTTGAACATCAGGTGGGAGAACACACTGTGCTCAGTAAGCAAAAGGGCAATTGTAACTCCACTGCTTATGAAAATCAGCTGCTGACTTCAGTTATTTGATAGGCAAGCAACCACTTCGTGCCCAGTTGAAAATAAATGTTGACACAGCAATGAAATTCTACCTGTGGATTACACAAATATAACCTCCAGCACAGGAGATATAAAGCTCAAAGTAATCTGACCTTAGCAAAGGTCAGCAGGTAATAACCTCACACTGGAATGAGAAGAGCTGCAGCTGGAAGCTCAGACAGCAACAGGTAACTTTTAAAAGAAGACCCATAATGAAACCTGAGTATTCTTTTTAGTAAAGAGTTCATTAAAATCAAGCCACACAAGAGAAAGGTACAGGCAGCTGAAAATTCCTTCCTGGACAGTATTTTTAAGCTCAAAGTATCTGCATGATGCACTGAACCAAGCAGTGGCACCTGATTCAAATTTGCTTTAAAATATTTTCTCTTGGTATAAAGGTCAGCAGCAGAATAACACAAATAACACGAAGCTGATCCTGGCAGCTGGACTCTCCGGAGGTTTTGTAACTCACAGGTAGCATGGTGCAGTCATTGTGTGCATGTGATCCTCAAATCTCCATGTGCTGTACTGATAGAGCCCATCAAAGTATTATTTTAAGTACACTGCTAGATTGCACAGGGATGTTAAGATAATTCTCTTTAGTGAAATGACATGAAATTATCTAAATAATTATACACTCTTCCATTGATTCAAAATTGATAGGTCCTGAAATTTCCAACCACTGAAACAATTTGGTTGACCAAAGGACACTCCAGGTAGTAATTCTGCAGTACCCTAATTTAATGTAGAGTCAAAATGAATAAGCAGCAGAGGAGACTGGAGGCAAGTGCCAGTTAATCACTAATTTAAGAAGAGCAAAATCACAAGCAACCACACCAAAACCAAAAAAGCATATTTATATTTGTACTGTCAGTAGAAATTGTGCTACTATAGATCAGTTACATTTTGTGATGGGAAGTAATTTTAGAGGCTATAAAGTTTTGGATAGCATAAATTAAAAAACAAACAAACAAAAAGAAAAAAGGTGTGTTTCAAGTAGCATAAAGACTGATTAAAGGCATATAAGGATCTCAGAGAAGAGAAATACCAACTTTCCAATAATAAATACAAATTAATGAGATTCAATTTAGGCAGGTTCTGGATTCTGAGGAAAAACTTGCTCAAGGTATAAAAAGTACTACTATATCTGTTTTGATAGATTTCAAAAGCAAGAAAACTGCCGTAGAACAGTAGCAGAGGGGCAAAAAGATGATAAAGATTCAACAGATATGCCCCTGACACTTAAGGCCACAGGATAAATGTGGAAATAATTACACTGGAGTTCAGTAAGTTCCCACTCTGAAGGTTTCCCTTAAATCAAGTGGGAGCCAGAGGAAATGCCAGAAATGAAAAGGCAGGGGAAGAGGCTTTACAACACTGATAAAAATCACAGAAAGATCACCTGCAACAGATGTCATTCAAAGAGCAGCTCTGACTCACAACGACAAATACCTTGGCTTTTTTTTTTGTTTTTCACTACCTCAGGATAAGCTTCACATGTTACTCTACCCAGCTGCTTTTAGCTCTTTGAAGAAAGCACATTTCTGCACTGACAACTACAGAGCTCGAGTGACTTCAGCAGGAAACAACCAGAAGGTGACAAAGGCAAGGACAATATTCAGAAACAATTCAAAGGAGAAAAGGAAGCAGACTCCTGAAATCTTGGTATTTAATTGGGATTAACATGAATCAGGATTAAGACATATATTGACCTAATACAGTGAAAACCTGCTGGCATGGTGTCTATTGAATTCAGACTTACCACAAAATAAAAAATGTATTTGAAGTAGCCAATAAGTCTATTACACAAGGTGACTTTGTTTTTACAGCGTGTTTTAATTTCTGAAAAGCTTTTTGCAAAGTCCTTCACCAAAGACAGTTGCAGAGACTAAGCAATCACAGGATAAAAGGAAAGGGTCTCTGTGTGCATTAATAATATTAAAAAGTAAGGCACAGAAGCTGGGGATAAATGGGCAGCTTCCCCCGATGGGGAAATGGGCACTGATTTGGGCAATGATGCTGATCAGGGTGTCCATGGAATGAAGAGAGTAGATGGGACCACAGGGTTGGTGGATAATTCCGATTTTTTTCAATGCTGTAAAAGCAAGTTAATTGCTCAGGGCAGCAGGAAGCCTCCTTATACATAGGGACTATGATAAAGTGAAAAAGGCCTTTATCAAAGTTGAGAAGCTCAGTGTGACATGACTCCAAACCCAAGATAAAAGACACGAAATCTCAAGAAATATGCAATGTTCTCTGAACAGGGCCAGAGCCAGCTGTGGACTTCCAGCTTGGGAAGGCTGGACAGTGGATACACTGAGATTGCATGAAACATTAAGTAGAAAACAAGAACCATTTTTTACTGCTTCTCACATGTGGAGAATTAGAATGCATCAAATAAAATAACCAGGGCATCTAAACAAAAAATTAATTCTTTGCTGATAAAGCACATAGTAGCATAAAACTTCTTGCTAGAAGACCCTGTCAAGATAAAATTAAAGAAAAAAACACTTGCTCTCAAAACCAGGATGCAAATATTTGTGGAGGAAAAAAAAAAACTACACAGATGGAAATCAAACCACAACCCGAACTAAACCAATGAAACTTGCAGCTCCTATTTGTGTGCATGGAACACCCTCAGTATCGTGTCTGTGGGTGCCAGCAGAGCCCCAGGCAGGTGTAAACAGAGCTCGTGTGCCCCGTCCCGACACACCAAACACCTCTGGTCTGACCAGTCGGACAATGCTCCCTGCTCTGTTTGCTCAATAAAGCCTTACCCACACAAATCACCCCCGAGAGCAGGATTTTAACGGGACCAATTCAGCAAAACAAAATAAAGTTCAAATCACTTGCTGATTACTGCATACTTTGAACGATAATTAAGGTTAATACTTCAAAGTCAGCACTCTAAACAGATTTTCTAAGTCTGGATAAGTGTGTTTTGAATGGTTTATTCTTTGAAAGAGCTAGTCTTGAGATGCCATAATGGTTTTATTAACAAACCAAAATACATGAAGATTTAACCAAGCTAACAACTTTTCTGCCTGTATTTTGTATGTCATCTTGTACTCTCCAAAGTAGGGATAAATCTCTATGATTTCTCCTTCTTGCACATCACCTACACAGTGATGTGCAAGAAGGAGAAATCATAGAGATTCTACACATCACCTACAAGCAGAAGAAATGTATAGCGGGGGAACTTCAAATGCAATTATTTTTTTTTTTTCATGGTGGAATGGGTTATCCTAAATATTCTGGAGCTGAATAAAACATAGCTTCAAGGTTGAACTGTGAACCAAAGGAGACTCACTTCCAGCTGAAGGTCACAAGGGGCAGATGTTGTTACACCTGGGAAGCTCCCATAAATCTCATCATGTGGAAGAAAACGAAAATAAATTATTTTCCAATCAGTTTTTATTACAGCACCATTCTGATCTCTTGGATCTGAGGTGCAAAGCTATCCATCGTCGCTGTAGCTTAAAAATTGCAAATTACACACCAGGACTCCAAGCAGCTAAAGATAAAAAGAGAGACTGAGCTGATATTCAGATGGCAAAGGATGATATATCACAAGTGGAAAGCAGGGCAGACCAAAGGCACACGAGGAAGACATTTGAGGGACTTCTGAGGGAGCTACACCCACACAGGTCAGTGTGACAGGAAGGGCTTTAGCACCTTGTGCTCACCAGGAAACACAGCAAGGAATAATAGAAGGGGCAGATGTGGAGGAGCAAAAGTGAAGGGCTCTGTAGGTGTTTACAGGGAGCTCAGTTCCTTCCCAGTGCAAGGGCAGTGTGGGAGGGGGGAACTTGTCTAAAAACTCCAAAACTGAGGGCAACAAAGTCTTGTTTCATGAGCTAAGTGGGTGATGGATTGCACCCTCACTTCTGAGGATGTTCTGCAACTGAAGACAAACAGCTTCTGTACCACACACGTCCAGGGATTCCACCTCCTGTCACAGCAAACAAATTGTCACACCTGAGAGGCAGCAGGCTGACAATGACTTTGCAGCAGCATCCTGAACTGACACTAGAAAGCCAAACCATCTTCCTCAACCCAAGAAAAGTGAGTGATGCAAAATAAACATGGAAATATTGATCCAAATCAGTATTTATTCGTATGAATGTAAATAAAAATGACACACACACCTAATCACGCTTAAGGCTATCACAGACACAGCATCCAGGTCTTGTTTGCTCTTGTTTTTAAACTGGCAACACGGACAGCCTGTAAATCCTGAACGTGTACTACACTACAATCTCTTTATAGAAGTAGGTAGGTAGCTTCCAAAACAATTTAAAAAAATATTTTTATATATTTGTCTTTTTAATCTGTAGCTGAAGGATATTCTCACATACAGAATCAAAGCTGAACACAGCTTATTAGACCTTCCTACAGTTTGCAGGACTCGAGGATAGAGGTCTCTTTGGTTTCATAATTAAAACTGAAAGATGAACCCTTTCTTTTCTGGAGTCTCAAATCCCAGCTCCAATTTCAAACCATTTACCTTGATGTTTATTAAAATCTCAACATGTCCAAAGTATAGAATTACTCAACACTCAGCAGCTGCTTGACCTCTCTCATTTAATCTCCTCCCTAGGTGAATACCCAAATTGAATTAAATGTTTACTAAATACATGACTCAGGGTGGAAACCTACGCCAGGTCTGAGCCTTTTGCTATAAGGGATGTTGCTGGTGACCAGCAAAGAAGGAATTTGGTTTTCTTTACACCAACAGGCAGTTCTGTGGTAAGAAATATAAAGCTGCCAAATTTATGGCAGAATAAGCAGAAGGAAAAGTATTTCTAAGAAGCTTAACAGATTCTCTTGGAATGTTTTTAACTACCATATTTCCATGCTTTGTTATTTTGACTTTATATTAGCACTCTTCAGTGCAGGAACATCTACAACTTCATTAGGAAACCTTCCAGAATGTACCATCATCTGCATGTAGCCTGCTCCTATTCCAGAGGCTCTGCCCAGCTCCAAGTCTTTGATACAGTTACTCATCCAATTACATCTTGAGACTTCTGCTACAGCTTCTCTGATTTTCTTCTAACCTTTGAAATGAAGAAATACCAGCTCTGTGAGCTTGTGATTCTCGAGTTCGCCAGCCAATTCGCTTCATTTAATCTAAATCTACAGCTTTAAACAGAAAACTTCAGAGGTGATCTCAGCCATACTTCCTTCCCACACATAAAACCAACTCATGGAGATGAAAGCAACACAAAGAGTTACTTTCCACTGACAGTGTTCTCATAACATGCTTGTTATAGAGCAAAATTTAAGACAGAAAGCTTCTTTTTAGTTTAGTTCCCTTTGCTATTTGCAGGATCACCTGCTACGTGCTGTGTTTGGGAAGGGTTGGGCTGTGCACATTATCATTTTTTCTTACTTTATCAATGGAAATATGTTACTCCACTCACTTTTTCTTTTCCTCAGAGTGGCACTTGGAATCAGAGAAGTGCAAATACTCATCACAGCTATCCTACTATAACCTTATTCATTCCTCAATTGCTATTAAACAGGAGCCAGTAGCTACAACAAAAACAGGCAGAAAGTAACCTGATAGTAGAGAAGCAAAGACCAAAGACCAAAATCCTGGCCTACTTGCATCTCCTCTGGCAGGTAACAGTGCTCCACATGCTGCCATATATCAAGTCCTTTATTCTCTGTAGAGGCCAACAGCTGTCGTCAAATAAAAACCATGATACTAAGCAAATTTTACCCTCAAAACAAATTAAATAACTGTTTTGTCCTTTGGATTTTGAGCATCTCCCACTCATGTCTACAAAAGCCATACTCAGCTTTTAGCCAAGTTAACAGGCACAATTCCTTTCCCCAAACCAAACTGCAAGCTGGGTTGTGCTCAAAGGTAGATTTATTTATAATATTGACAATAGCAATGGCAAAAAAAAATAGAACAGAAAATACTAGAGAATAATAAAATACATGCACTCTAACTAAATTAAGTTTAACGGAAAGAGATCACTGATTTCAGAGATTTCATATGAGAGCACCTCCCAAACAAATATTAAGCATCCATTTCTTACACAGCATCCCAAAATTCTTTAAGAAAGAAAATTCACATCTCCAGTCAGGGACTTGCTGAGCTCTTCTGTGTTCCTGCTGCAGCACATTATCTATTGATTAAATTTAAATTACCACAGCAATGCCATTTGCCTGACATTTAACTTGCCAAGGAAGTTACATGCCACATGAATTTTGAAATAAGATTAGGAACATAATAAATCAAGCTAACAAAAAGTCCAGTAAAATGTGGGCAAGAAGAAAAATCTTGGAATCATTATACAGAAGTGCAGATGTTAAAATGCTTATACTAGATGAGGAAAAGATAAATACACTGAGAGTTCTAATACACCAAATAGACTTAATTCACAGAATTAGGAGTCATTTGGAAGCATCCAGTATATCAGAGTATCTTTATAATCCAGACCTCAGCTCAATCCTAGCTCTGTTATCAAAACTATCCAAACTGAATAAAAGGATTTCTCCACTTCAATATTGGGAAAGGAGAACTTATGCATTCTTTTTCTAGCTGTACTATTTATTGACCTTCTGTTTCTCTCACTTCTGGGTGCATGAGGAAGCACAGGCACTGAGGAAAACCCAACTGGCTTCCAGAATCTTTTAAACCATGGGGATTCTGGTACAGGGTGCTGCTTTGCCAGCCCTGGCAAGGCTTCTGTTTCTGCTGCCTCACTCCATTCTGTGACCTTGCAAAGCAGAGAAAGCCCCACCCTTTCAGTCTCCCTGCATCTGGAAAATAAAATATTTAAATCTGAGGCAAAGCTGGTCATGAACTTGAAAGAAACCAGGACTATTATATGTAAAGTTGAACAAACACTGTATTAAAATCTGTATTATTTAAATAACAGCTTCAGTTTTTGAACCACATTGATAAGTTTATCCAAATGGTGCAAGAAATAATAAAACACTGAATTTCAGCTGCTTTCATTTTTAGAGGACACAGTAATTTAATGCATGGAGAATAACCAGATTCAGAAACTGAGACACCAAACCCCTGTGTATCAACGAGCAATTTATCTTAGCATAAATCACTGCAACAGAAACTCTGTGTTTAATGTGTTATCGTGATACTTAAAGGGAAGTAAGAATCCACAGAAAGAGAATCCAGTAGTGTAAGCTGGGCTGATGGCGAGGTCAATCTTGCACAGCAGTGATCACCAAGGGGGTGCAAACACATCTGCTCTCCTCCCAGACTGCACCCGAGGAGCGACTTCTGCAAAACCAGTCCCCGGCCACCCTCAGCGACCCGCAGGGGCTGAGCCTCAAACTCCGCAGAGGTGCTGGCAAAGCAAAACCTGGTGTCAGCGGGGACACAGAGCACCCCTGGGGACTGCCCAGGAACAAGGAACACGGGCAGGACACGGCTGCAGCCCGCAGCCGTGCCAGTCCCTGACCCTCAGGCTGCTCGCGGTGCAGGGACAAAAAGCAGCAGGACAGCAGGAGCCAGGCCCCCACAGGCACCCTGTGGGACCCAGACTGCACAGCAGAGCTATCCCAGATATTGTCTTACCGGAGCAGAAGAGAGCAGGGCTCTGGGGTGTAATGAGTGAGGCCCGGACTTCACACCCACCCCATCACCCCACAGCAACCAAAAAGCCTGACAGGAGACATTCAATCTGAGCCCTGCACGGGGCTCCAAGCAACACGGGCCCAGCAACAATCTGTGCTCCACAGATTGTTAGCAAAAGCTAACTGATCATCAGGTGTCTCCCTCCTCTTCTGCAGCCACGGCAAACCTAAGAACACACTGCACCTCACGAGGCAACATTATCTAGGCCGTCTGCAAAAGACATTAGGTACCAAAGCTGAAATACATCTCCTTTTGAAGCAGTGACTAACTAAGCATATGCTAGATTATCCCACAATGCCTAAACCAGAGCAACAGACAGGGAGGCTTTAAACTTGCTAAATCCTCTGATTTTTTCATCATAAATTATGCTCCAGGACACAGGCTGTTATAAATTGCCATTACCAACAGTCACTTTTCAAGCTGTAACTTTTAAATCTAGCGGAGAACGGGCAAGAAGAAATCTCACATACTTCAAAGTAAAGTATACATCCGAGATAAGCCCACAAACCGTTGCAGATTTGTACAAGCCTTCTAGCAGTTCTCTGAAGTATGTTTAAGAATAACAAGGCTGAGACTGAAGTGTGAGCCAGAGGAAAAGCAAGCAACACCACTTCAAGTTTCCTTTTCAAGACAAGCAGCAGACACAGTAGTAAAAGGCTCCCTGTGAGCTACGAGATAAACAAGTCCAGCCCGGGTTGGAGCAGGAGTGCTATCTGAGGTCAGCAGCACTAGAAGACCCAGGGCTGCCCAATGACACTGGCATTTGTCTAACCAGGAAGACACACCTTCACCAAAGTCCAGCACAAACTTGTCACTGCCAAGGAGCAGAACAGCCCCACGGGCCATGCCCGGCTCTGCCTGCAAACACATCACCTGTTACTGGTGACTGCACTGAACAACACTGGGGGATACATTTCCCAAGCTGAAGGAATAGCAGGAAAGCTTTACAAAGAAAATAGAGCTTTTAAGACTTGGGGTACTCGGGATATTTAACAGCACTTCCATCTGGCCTCACTTCAGTTTCCATCCAGGCTCCATTTGCCCCTGAACACACGTGCAAGCCTGGCCACTGCTCCTCTCCAGGCACACAGAGCAGCCCCCTCCAGCACCAGCTGAGGCCTGAGGCAGAAGCTGCTGCTGTGTAAGGGAGCCCAGAACTGAACCTAAGAACCCACTTGGAGTTAAGGTGAAGTGAACTTATCATTAAGGGATGAAGAACATCTTTTGTGACAGAAGAGGTGACATAACACAGACATAATGTGAACCTTGATCACTCAAGTGAATTTCTACATGAACATCCTTTCTACTGCTGTAATCCTATAGACCGGAGCACTCTGTGGACAACCCTCTGCCACTGAAAGTACCTGTGGCATAGGAAACAATATTGCTGTGTAAAAAACACCACAGAAATGCTGTCCATCTAAACAGACCATAGCCTGGTCCAAAACAATATCTTAAGTTGAATTTTTTCTGTTAGGCTGGCCACACACAGATGGATCAGGAAGAGACAAAAGTAGAGCAAAGGAAGATAGAATAAAGTCAAAGTTAGAACAAAGTCAAAGATTAGAAGAGGGTATGAAGAACTATCATACACAAAGTGGTACAAGATCAGAGAGTCACAAAGCTAACAAATAACAATACTTTAACAGAGAGTGTCATGGCACCAAAGTGTTAGCAATCATAAAATAATTACAAAGTAAATTACTTCAACAAATTGCCAAGTGCAAATTAAAAGCTATCAATGCATTAAATCTGTACACACTGTAAATAAGATGTTAGAAATTACTAGCTTTTAATTAAATTTATTCCGTAAATTTAATAAAATTCTACTCCAACAAAATCCCCACCTCTGCAAATAAGGCCGCTGGCTGGAATTCTGTAGCTCTGTTTAGCAGTGTATATCATAACAGACCCAGCACCTTCGCCAAACCCAAGTCAAGCTGCTTTAAAGCAAAGAGCACCATTTTCAACTGCAGGAAACCCAGGAAGAGTTAAAAACCTCATGCCTCAGTGCTAGACCACCCAGTGTTATACAACGCCCTAGTTTTGGGAAATGCTTGTAAAAAATCCCATCAGTATTAGCACAGAGAAGGCAGCAAACAAGTCCTTATGAATTCGTGTTGATGGCAACAGATCAGAACTGATTTTCCCAGGTTTGCATCATGGCAAAGACATTCCAGCAGCCCATGGCTGGCAAGGGCCATGGGGACCCACTCAGGCTCACACCCTCTCTCCATTTTTTCAACTGTGCTTCTATACAAGATGAACTTTTTGTCTCAGAAATCTTCAACGACCACAGAATGACCTGCTCCCTCTAAAAAATCCTGAAGTCACTCAAACAGGATCTACTATAATTCCCTAAAATGGCATGTGTTGTATTAAGGAATTTTCCACCTGTATATCCTCCATAGCTGAGTACAGGGAGAAGATTAGAAATTAAGTGCTTAATTAGGATGTGAATTGAGGTGCACAGGTAATGAACCATGGTCAAAGATGCCACAGTCCAGCCTCCTGTCCTGCATGCCTCCAGCTGTGGGAATCCTGGGGACTGCTCCACAGGCACCATGTCAGGGCAGTGCAGTGCCACAGAGGATGGGGCAGGACATGAACACCGGGTGCAGAGTCTGGGCAGGCAAAGGGAGGAGAATGACTTGTTCACAAACATGATTCCTGTTTCTGCAGCAGCCCTGGTGTTTGGAGCTTGTACGATGCAGCAGGAGTTCAATGGTACTTGATATCCACATCTGGACACATCATTACTTCTATGGCAGATTACAAATGTATTTTCCAATCAACACATCAAGAACACCACCACTTTATGCTCAAATGCTCTATATGAAAGCATATATTCCAAACCCCAGTGAAAACATGATGGTTAAAATACAACACACAAATATTTAGGTTGTTGCGTAAGTTCAAACACATACAGTGGATTAAACAGGGAATTCAGAGGCAGCTGGAGATTCCTAGAGGCATATCTAGGTACATCAAAGCTGAATTGCTTGCTATTTACTCATTTCAACTCCTGTGCTCTACAGTGTTGGCTTCATAGCACGAGTTGGAGCTGTTTGCTTTTTAACAGTTCTAATGAACCAGGTTGATTCATCCAGAGTAAGTCAGACTGCTCCGAGACACGCTGGGTACAGCCAGCCACTCCAGAGCAAGTCCTGGTGGTTGATGGCTAAAAACCTCAGTTTCAGGAGTTGTGAATTCACATGAAATTGACAGCTTTCATTTTCATAAAGATTCTAGGAGTGGTTGTTTTTTTACAAGGAAAAGCTGAAAACTGAACTGTATCATGAAAAACGAAAAGGAATGAGACATAAAGGAAAAACACATTTTATTTTCAGTTCTTGACAAGCCAATTTTATGTCAGTTTGATGAAATGGTAATTTTTCATTTTTAAAATGAGTGCTTGTACATGAAGTGCTAGGAGATTCTGCAGCTGTTTTTCCTATTATTCTCCTTGAGATTCAAAATTCAGCTCCCTGCTATTGGAATCCAAAGGCATTTCAGTCATGAGCTCTCTGCTCCACCCACTGTGGCCACAGGCGCTCCAGGGGTGGCTGCCCTGTGGCTCAGAACTGGCTCTGGGAACACTGAGCACCAGGAGCAGTTTCAGAGTCCTCTCTGGGTCTGAGAGGGGGAAATCTTGCAACACACCAGGCTGGCAAGAGGAGAACTTTCCAGACACGTGTAACACATGAAGAACTAATCAAGGCATGAAGGATTTAATCTCAAGAGGTGCCCCTCAGTAGCCAGTTGCTGAGAAGCTTTTCTGACAGCCAGTGGCTCAGAGAGGGGCTTGTTTTGCATGGAGCCCAAATCACAATTTTGTTCTTAACATCTGGAGCTCCACGTTAAGGCTGCTTTCCAGGCACACAGGGAGAGGCAGCACAGAAAACTTGCTGAACACCAGGCTCCCAGTGCAGCAGGAGCAAGAACACGCTGGGATTGCCCCTGTAAGGATTTTGGGTCTAAGCTGTGAACTCCTGGAAAGCTGCCGAGTGCTGAAGAGTCAGATCTGCCCGACCCCTGCTCCCCTGGACCCTGCTTTGCTGTCATGTCTAAGTGCAGGGGATTTCTCTCCCTGCCCTGGCAGCTGTCCCAGCCCCGACACAGCCATCCCCATCTCCATCCCCATCCCCATCCTTTGCCATGTGCACAGGCACAAAGCCCAGCTCCTTCCTCAGCTGCTGCAGCAAGGAATGGGCAGAATGGGAATGTCAACAGTCCTCGCTTTCTCACAAGTGTTCAGAGCACAATGGCATAATTCTGACTAATATAACCTGCAAGTTGAACACTTTTCCAAACTGTGTTCTAATATCAATATTATTATAAAAGTAGAAAGTAAAAAGGTAAATATTCAGTATTTGTTTAAAAGGCTATCCACATAAGAAGAAAAATTTCCATTATTGTCAGTGGGAATTTTGATTAAAGGAATAAAATTGTTAGAGGAGAAAATTTCTAGTGATTTCCAATAATTAAATATGGTTTAGAGTCTGAAAGTTGTTTGTTTGTTTTAATGGGCAAAAGGCTTTAAAATCGTTAATTTATGACCTTTAATGAAAGCTACTAAATGAAAAAATTATCTTCTCATAATAAAAAATACTAACACTGATGCTGAAAAATATTCATGCTTCTAATGTGAGAAACATATTTTTGAAAATTGTGTGGCACAAGCAGGCCCAAGGGCCACCTGCAAAAATGGAGAAAAGACTTTCCCAGTAGTTCTCAGGACCAAAAATTGGATTTGGAAGTCTAGGTCCTTCTTAATACCAGTCATCTTAATTTCTACTAATAAATTCAATAGGCAACCATGGGGAAAAAAAAAAAATCTTACACAAATGCCAGCAGCCATTCCTGACCCAGACAGGTTAGAACACTGAAACATGGGGATGTACTTCAGAGTGAGGGAAGATCTCTCTCTACCATTGCCAAGACTTTCCATAAAAGATGGAGGAGAAAAAATGAAATGCAGACATTTTTTACTATGCATTTAGGACCTCCTGGTCTTTCCAAGTTAAGTAGAGTTTAGTATTTTCTCTGGACTGCCAAGTAACTCGTGTGAGAAAACCACATGCACTTCGACATAACAAGCAGTCTCTGCTCGGGATCTCTGCTCCAAGAAAGAATTACACACCTCACCCACGGGCAGGGTGGTCTGTCACATTAATGCTGAAGCCTTTTTGGCAGGGCAGAGAGCATGGACGAGTGCCTGGCGCACAGATAAAAATAAGTAAAAATAAAAAAAATTCTGCGGCGCTTCCAGCACTTCATAGCCCAAGGCTACAAACATTAAAAAGCTCCTCCCCCCAAAAAAATCCTCATCTTTTCTGTCTGCAAATCCCCCTCTCACCCTATTGAGTATCTCAAAACCAAAACGTCTTTACAAAGCTACATAAACCTGAACAAATGCTGAACTCAAGATGTTATTTGTAACTGTAAAGAGAATATGTAAAGCTTTAAAAAACCATCCAGCTGTGGAATATATCACAAAGTGATGCATGGTGGGATCCTGGCTCAGTTGCCTCACCCTGGGAGAGACTCTGCCTTGAGAAGCTGCTCCCCTTGGTTCTGCTGGAGGCTGTCTGGTGCTGCAGATGCCCTGTGCAGGAGCTCTTTCCCTGCTGGTAGCACACAGCTCAGATGGGCACAGACACAGAAAAAATCCCTGCCCTCCACACATCCCAACAAACCCCAGCATCCTGCCTGCCTGCCCGCCCCATGGTCAGGCTGAATTCAGCTTCAGAAATCTACTTCTTCTCCTGAAATAAATGGATACTAGAGAATACTCTACTTTGCTTAAAAAACAAACAAACAAACAAAAAACAACCCCAAAAAACCAAAACAAAAAAAACCCACCCTGGTTTTCTTAAAGATAAAATTAACACAAAATCTATCAATCCTAAGTGATAAAATAACTGAGGACCCAGCTGGTGCCTACAATGTCAGGCTGCCTCAGAGAGAAATTGCTGTTTACAGACTGTCAATGATAAGTTGTGCAATTTAGATTTAAGGTTGTTTCAACCAAAGTGTGATTGCTTCTGTGTCTATATCCTGCTACAGAAACCAGGTAAACTCATCCAGGCCTCGGCAGCAAATGACTACAGCTCCTGTGTGGATTCCCCATATGGCACAAGAGCAAAAGTGCTGCTGTAAAAAAAGCTGGTTTTCTGTAAAACACTGCTTCCAGTTCCTGTCCCCACACTGCTCAGGGAAGGGCAGACATGGACAAAGAGGGAAAGCTGGAAACAGGTTACTGCATAAGAGAAAAAAACTAAAATATCGTGGCCTGGCTGAGCCGCCAGGGTTACATGAATTCAACAGCCATTCACACTCAAGGCCTGAACAGCAGAGGATTTAAGATCAGAACATCTATCCTGAGTTCTGTGGAATGATTAAAGGAAAATCACATGGGGAAAAGGAGAAGAAACAATTTCAAAGCCCAGAGAAGGAGGGAGCACACATTAACACCGCTGCTTTGGGAGCCACAGCTACAGCAGCCCTGCCAAACGTTCCTTTACTCAATCACCTCATGGTGCTCAACCTCTCGCAATTTTACCTTGCTCTGAGCACTCTCATTCCAGTCTCCTGCCATGGATTTAGAGGGATGCAGTAATCCACAGCATTACATGAATCATGAGAAAATTCCTCACAGAAATCTAGATCTTTTTACACTTTTTCACTTCCAGGCAACCAAATCAGAAACTTTGAGCGTCTTCCAGTCATTTACATCTTTTCACTCAGACTCAATGCTTACTTCTGGCATTTTTTTAGTTCAGAGCATATAAAATTACGTATTCTAATGCATCATTCACAAGTGCTGTTTGGAGGAAGAAGCAGCAGGCAGTCGCTCTCTGGGATACAAAACAGTTACGCTTTTGCAAGCATCAATAGCCGTTCACACATCAATAGCACTTCTACAACTGATGGAAATACACATAACATTTTAATTAATGACATTCTTCTAACAGCTAAGATGAAAGCACATTCTACCCTACTTCATACAAACTTCTAGAATTTCCTAAAATATCCTGCAATATCACAGCAATTAAATTTTTTCAGCCTTCTGGCCTTATTGATCAAATAAAAAAGTTGTACTTCCCATTCCAAGCGTTCCATCGCTTTGATATAAATCCTCATTTTTATACATATATGCAATCAAGATTGCTGCATATATACTATTGTTATTATTATATTCATATAGTCTTATGCAATTATAATAGGACTGGGAGAAAGGAAATTAAAACTTCGATCATTCTGTCTCACAAGTGTTTTAAGAATCTCAAGGAAATCTCCACAGTTTGTAAAATCCTAATGAGCACTGGAATTTCCTCAAATACTCCCGGAAATAAGCAGTCCAAGTGAGTACTCCGCACTACTTCATCAGAAAAAATAATTTCACAGTAAGAATTTCTCCCTTCATATAATTTTCCTACTCATTCTGTTCAAACCCCCATACCAAGAAGGGATCAGAAGAGAAATCTGTATAAGCTTGGTTATAACTTTATCAGCATTTCCAATGGGAGCTCCTATGCCAAGCAAATATTCTCATCGCTACAAAGACAGAGCTTGCTGTTCAGCTAAATTCTTGGATATTCTACATTTAACTTTTTCTGGCAGGGAGCCTCTGCCATGGCCACAAGCTATGAAAATAAGCAGAGCTCCAAAGCCAACAAGCAGGTGTGTGTTTCAGCTGCTGCCTGGCTGCTGTAAACACACACAGCTCACAGCTGGTTTCGTGCTGATTGTACTCGGGGCATCTCTTGATGCCAATGATCAACATCCTCCAAGGGACAGAGACATTTCAGCTGCTTCTCCACACACTCCTGGGACACGGCGCTCTCGCCACTCACTCCAAATGCCAGCGTTAATATTTAATGTTTCTATTCTTCTGTTTCTGCACGAGAGCTCTATAAAAATGCCCGACCACACAGACCTGCTCAGTGAAAACAGGATTCATGCCACAGAATCCCTTCTGCCTTCTGTTCTTACCAATACTGATGCACTGAAGATCAGTTCACTGTATTTACAACAGTATCAATGCATCCTGGCTTTCTCCAAGTGTATGAGAGCAGGGGGATGGAGTATCACTGCCTAACCCAAACACAGGATACAGCAGCAGAGATTCTGCACTCACTTAATTCTCACCATATTTCACAGCATCTAATTTTAGAAAAGAAAACAGATACAACCCTTCTCCTAGTGTGTGAATACTGGTTTTTAAATCCATTCCCTTTTTTTTTGTGCTTCTAGGAAAACCTCTTCAGATTTAGTTTATGTAATTTCTAAAAATAGGGCAATTGTAACTTTCTGCAATAGAAACAATAATAAAATTATTCTGCAGAGAGATGAATTATTTGCTCTGCCTAGAATTCCTCCACAGAGACTAAGAATATTATGTTCCTGATTCACCAGAGAAAATGACAATAAAATATCTTGAAATCATCTGAAATCATTTATGAGAATGGTTTGCTGAAGCCCCTGTGAAGACAGCAGACATGAAGATGAAATAAATCAGAAGCAAGGAAGCCTCCCTTTTAAAATACGACTTATGAAATAACAACAATAGCTTGTATCCAAATTCCAGACTGGGGACATAAGTAGGAATAAAATCGAGTTGTTTAAAGTTGGCCTCTGGCAGTGGCAGTGTATGTTCAGTGCTGCTGAGAACCCTCAATACTCATTTATGTCAACAGGCATTAGCAGTTCTTAGGGCAGGATTTAGTGCTTTCACTCCTGGCCCCTGCCAGCCAAACATCAAGTGCAGGGTGTTATAGCCTCAGAGCCTGGTGCACCTTCAGAAATAACACTCTCAGCTCTGATGTGCAGCACTACAGAGCTTGGCTTTTTGGGAAAAAAAAACAAATGAAAAACAAGCAAAACACACACATACCCCACCACGCAAAAAAAAAAAAAAAAAAAAACACCCAAAAAAAAAAAAAACCAACCAAAAAACCCACCAAACCCAAACCAAACAAAGTCTTCAGCTGCAGAAATTTGGGCTGTGCACTGTCCTGCCCCAGCTCTGGCAGTGCTGAAGTAAAGCAAGTAGGTGAAACATCTCCACAATACAAGGCCCGTCTGAAAATATTTCTCTAGTGAGGAAGAAAAATAAAAGCTAAAAAGAAGTGTGTGGGCTTTCCAGCTTAAAATGTAGTTGCTTCCCAGGTTCTGATGCTCCAAGTGCCAGTCAGAACTTCAAGCTGTTTCTAAGCTACCTGTCCTGGGCCTTTGTAAGACTTTGCCTAGGTCACCACCACCAAATTTTTTGGCATAACAGAGATCAAATTGCTTTATGACATCTGCTTCTGCTCTCTTTGTGTTCCAATGATTTAAAGATGGCAGTCTCAACTGCTGTCAAAAATTCCACGCAGTTCAGGGCAACTTTAGAGTCTATGAAAGTAAGAAAAACCCCTAAAAGCAAAGAAAAATCTTGTCTGAAGAGTCAGTAACATTCTTTAAAAAAAAAAAGAAATTAAAAAGGAAAAAGAAAATAAACCAATCAACCCTTGGCTGAAGTTGCAAGGGAAGCAATAGTTTTTAATTATGCAAGGGAAAGCAAATCTCTTTTTTTTTATGGAAAGTACAACTCAAGTCAACTAAAAAGTGTGAAATCAAATGTCAGTCAAGCAAAAGAGAATGCAGTGCAATGACTTCATTCCTTCTCATTTCATAAAGAAAATGTAAATATAGCATATTTAATTTCTCAAAAGAGATATGTTCTTTTTATTTAAAGGGGATTTTCTCTTTTAAGCAGGAATTAAAGATACAGTAGTTATACAATCCTTAGTTATGTTTTGTTTTCTTGAAGGATCATGGGATATTTTGGCATGAGCAGGTTTTTCTTGGTTATTTCTCCAAATTCAGGTTCCTTTAATTATACACAATTTCTGTTGCTCGAAGTAAATTCAGTTTTTACTGAATAATACGGTTTCCACTACCTCTTGAAGCACAGTAAAAGAGGGCTCAGAAAGAGCAAAAACTGCAGCTCTGAATTGTTAAAGGACCTGCTCACACAGGACTGCAGAGGGCCAGGGGCCACACACTCTAAGGCCCAAGATGAGCGTCTTAGCCCAAGCAGTCTTGTCACTGTTTCTTTTTCGGTCTGAGGTCATGCTGAGAGGATGATGAAGCAAAGTTATACCCACTGCAACATGAAATACAGCATGAGCTGTTCCTCTAACAACCAGAGCACCCAGCAGGATCTGAGGTCTGCATCGAGTGTGTACTGCTCACACCCAAACCCCCATGGTGCCAAGAACAGCATCCTCCCAAAAATGCCATCATTCACAGACACCAGAGAAGTTCAGGACCTTCAGGATAATCCATCCAAGAGCTGTCAGCATCTTCTCCTCTGAGCAGACATTCTTAATAAGTTGTCCCTTATGCGTTTATCAGGTGGGTGGTGAAGGAACACCCTGGATCCCATGGGCAGCACCCCCTTGCCTCCCAGATCCCCAACAACACCTTTCAGCAGACCCAGAAGCACAGCAGCTGATCTGAGGGTGGCTGCACCCACACCTGGGAGGCAGAGGGGTTCTCTGAGAAAGCTGAAGCCCCTTCCTGGATGAGCCTTTGGCACATGGCAGGAGAGGGACAGGGCTGTGCCAGGCGTCCCAGCCTGGCGCGTCCCCACAGCTGCCCGCAAAAATACCTTCTGTCACTTCCATCCTCTGGCACTTATTACTGTTACTGTGGGGTACAAAATCAAATAAATCTCCTGTAAGACCCTTGCAAAGGACTGGAGCTGTTTAGCAGAGCAGGCTGCTGCTCGCTGGCTCCACAATCATGATGCATTATTTGCAGATGCTTTTCTCTGAAAATTAAACACACTAACAGTGAAAATGTTCAACAGCAAATTGGTGTCCCAGCTGAATCATTACAAACACACAATTTTATGATCAGAAGTCAGATGGTTCTCAAGAGTTAAATGACGTTATTATTCCACTCTATAGAGCAAAAGATGGGAGACAGCAAAAGAGCAGTGGAACAGTTGGTTAATCTGAGTGAAGCCTCAGTAAGGAGCTGGAAAACCCATACATCCCCAAACGTGTACAAAGCAAACAAGAAATAGATTACAATGGTTCTCTGACAGCATTTCTGTCAGACACAGACACTCAGGAGAAAAAGCAAAGCCTCATCTGCCTCAGCAATGTCTCTCCTTGAGTGACCAGGAGCACTTGCCTCAGGTATTGTCCTGCAAGTAAGAAAAATATGGAACTTTCCTGTCTCTGTGCTAAAGGTTAAATATAAACTAATGTGATTAACAGCCCCTGGCAAAGAGTACAGACCCAGCAAGCAAACGTTTAGAAGGTAATAAATAGACATAAAGACCTAGAAATACTTGAACAGCATATGACCTATTACATCACCTATCAAAGACAGGCAACTGAATACCCAAAGAGAACAGCAAGGTCAACTTAGACATTTCAGGTGTTGAAAACCCAAAGCAATGCTTTGGCTGTAAGCACAGTCCTAATACACTATTCTGGGTACAATATTAAAAATAATCTTCAGATTTACTAGCCATGGTTTGTGAAATGCTGGAAATTATGGACAAAGTTGATGAAGGGCACCACACAATATTTTGAAGATGACAATGCTATTCCCAGCTGCTTTTCATTTTTGCAAAGCCAGCTAAAACCTTCAGCAGAAATGATTGCACAATTTCCCAGAAGGTTGTTAGAGGGAACTAGCTTGCCCATATAATACATTCTTGTGCAGCTCTCTTGGCCTGAAGCAGCTGGACCTGTTCAGCCAAAAGCCCTGTGTTCCTCCAGCAGCACCGGCACTACGTGAAGAACCAGCACTCCATCAGTCACTGACAGTGTACACGTCCTGGCCCCCTCACCTCAGCTAGGCTTATCCTCTGGAATCCAGAGCATAAAACCAGAGAATCCCCACCCCAGCACCATCTTTTCTCTTTGCCTTTAAGCTTAGCTGAGCCTCTAAAGGATCTCATCGTACCCGTGCTCACGCATCTGTCGGGAGTTTGTTCTGAGGAATGTTCTGGGGTTGTTTGCACGGGGCAGCTTTTAGCCAAAGGCTGATAAGATGTGGTTGATTTCTCCTGTGGCTGGTGTTTAACTACCAGGAGCCTGGACCCTCTGCTCACCCTCCCTTGTGCCTGGACAGACAGGTGACAGTGACAAAAATGGAGCACACTCAGGTCCTCTTATTCCAGTGATGGGCGCTGTGACAGGTCACCTCTCCCTGAGTTTGAAACTCTGCCAGATTCAAAAGAAATGCACAGAACCCAATGCCTGGTTTTGAGAGAGTTTCTGCATTTTTGGCAGAAATATTCCAACCTGCCTTTCTGCGTATGTGACAGAGTTTCCTAACTAGGCCACTCATTTTAATATGTTTTCACATAACTAACACTAACCAGAAATTATGTAAAGCTCAGCTTTTCTGAATGCACGTAACATCAAAAAATGTGTCAGGTATCTCAACAACAATCTGTTAGGAATAGCAGAATCTATATATAGTTTAATATCTCCTGAGCTCAGATGCATATTAGCAGCCTGTTTTAGCTGTAACTACCACAGGATTTATCATACTGTCATCAAAGTTTGCCCACTCTTTACATATTTGGAATTGTGTCTGTTATCTGATCTGATATTTAGGGAACACTGGATTTTATACACAGTGTACATTTCATCACACTCAACAATTAATGCAAGCTGCTGTGGTATTCCCTATCTCAAAGCTAAAACTCTAAAGAGCAAAATGTTACTTTCAGAAACGAAGACTAACTTGGACTCTTTTCATAGGACAACACTGAATAAATCTTGGAGCTGATTTACAGAGACAGCCCTACCACACAGCTCCTATCAAAAACAAGCAAAACATAAGCCTGGTTTGGTCCACACTGTTTATATTAATTTCCAGTTTGCATCACAAAAATAGATGATCTGTAATCATAGCCTGTCAGCTTGGTTCAACAAAATGAGTATTTCCTTTAGCTTGTGTATACCTCCACCATCTCTGTATATTGGTTTAATAAAACAGTAGTTAATCTAAATAAGAATGTTAGCCTTCTGTCTCAAAATAATACACCCAAGTTTCAGTAATGCTTAGTTTTAGTATCTATATGGATGATGAATGACTGAAATATTTACAAGTTTCAAAATAAATTCAACTGCAAGAAAAGAAAAACACTTTGTCTGATCCTGCTCACGCTGCCATAGTCTGCGTTTGTACAGACAAACACTTTCTGTCCATGCGAGCCTCTTTGCCTTGGCACTGTCATTTCCTGCACCCTGAGACAAGAGATGGATGTTTAGTACAGAGCATGACTGGGACTGAGCTCCCAGGGATTTTTTCATCGGTGGTCCAGCTGGAAGAGCTCCTCCCTCTGCCAGGGAAGAGGTCTCTAAGGGATGCACAGAGCTTTACAGAAAGGTGTTGGATTAAAACTCTCAAAAGCCCCCACAAAACTTACGATCTCAATATGTTACCTCTTATTAAGGGATAAAAAGTGAAAAGTGTGATGGCTCTGCCCAACTTCAGGAATTATCTCGCAGAAAAATACATTAAAAGGGAATTGAGACTTTTACCTGTTTGTTCTGTTTTGATATTCAATTCATAGTTTAAAGAGCTGTTTCTCTGAATTTCAGGAAAGAGCAAAACCCTGTTTTTATAAAAATGAAAACAAATACCAACATTTTTACCCTCTCTCACTAAAATCCTCTGAAAAAGGCACCACAGTCACATCCCTCATGCAAAACTCAGCAGTTACACAGCAAAGCACAAGGAAGCTGTTTCCTTTTATGTCAGGATTTACCCTACCAGACCATAAACCAACTTTTTCAAACTGGTACCAGCCCAGGTATCAGTGAGGAGTACTCAGGATGGACCTATCAAATTATTTATTGCAAGAAGCACAGGAGAAACAAGCCCCAGTTAAGTTGTCAACCAGAAACCAGCTGATCCTGTCTCCCAGAACTACAAGCCTCTAACAATCTCCCCTCTTGCTGGACTCACTCCAGCACTGATGTCTCATACTGACCCCAGCTCTGGGCACAGCCCTGCACAGGTGTGTCCCACCCTGCTCAGCACAGGGCCAGGCTCCCTCCCCAGCCACGGGTGATGCTCCTCTCCTGTGGCAGCCTTGTCCCAAGGGCACCTTGCTGGTTTATCTCGTGCCCAGGACCCTCAGGCCCTTCTCTGCCAGGCTGCTCCCCAGCAGGGCATGTCCTGGTGCTGGCCATGGTTCCTCCCCAGGGGCAGGAAGCTGCTGAGCTCCATTAGCACCCTGGCCTTTTTCTCTAGGCTGGGGTCCCTCTAAATGGTAGCAAAACCATCTGATGTATCAACAACCCCCTTGAATTCAACTTCTGAATCTGGATGCTAAAGCAAAGTTAGATGAACAAACTAAGGGGAAGTTCTGTTAAAGTGGATCTGTAGTCTGCAGCTCAACATATTTCCCTTCACACTACCAGAATGTCTTTCACAGAAATCAAAGATTTCCTTAAACTGAAATTCACTCATACAAGCACTCCTACACCACAGTGTAATCACTAGAACAAGATTATGCTGAGAAGTTTCCCTTCAGGTCTTCCATCTGGGATTTTTGTTTTACATTTTCCAGTTGTCTGCAGAAGGAATATCTGTTATAGACACAGAAGAACTACATCTAGCAACACCCAGTTATTTAATTAACAGACTTCTGCTTTGCAGGGAGAGAGGTTAGTGGGAATCTAGATATCATTTATTTTATGGCTGGCTACAGTCTGCTCTATGCAGAACACAGACTATCAGACACATATTCCTATTCCCCAATTAAGCTCCATGAACTACCTACTCCTTTAAAAAACAAGCAACTTAAAATTTTACCCATCCAGTCTTGATTTTCCCTCCCCCTCACTCCTTCTCTGTCACTAGTATCTTTTAAAGCTGTCAAATATTCCCTCTCCTAACTTCACAAACTCCTACTGCCTCTAATCTCCAGCCATTCCCCTTGCTTTCACAGACATGCATTGCTGTGCATGTCAGCAGTGTTTAACCTCTAAATTTCTAGTTTTTAACCTCTAAATTTATGCATGGATGATTTTCAGAAAAGCTTCCCCATTTGCACCTGTGTGCTAAAGGCTCTGCATTTCACCACCTGCAGGTTTTCCTCCTTCCACAAACACGTACCCAACGCTGCAGTACACCAACATTTCAGCTCAACCAAAATGCAGGAATGGAGGCTGGGGCAGCCCAAATTCCACTCCACAGCAGAGAATGTCCTATTTAGTAAGCCACATAAAAAAAAATCTCCTTCAATTAATCCATGAGAGACAACCAGTTCACCAAATCACAGTGTTTCCAGCAATACAGTGTAACATGCAGCAGGAGAAAACCACTCTGCTAGAATGCAGCTGACTTTTCAAAAATACTATTTCCTACGAAGTTCCTTCTCTTTTTCACACTGTCTTGTGTGGTTGCATAAAATCTTTCTGTGAAACTGAATCTAACACTCCTTCCATCCGCCCGTTAATTAAGGAAAAACAGAAAATGTGGAAAGATTGCATTATGTTAAAGCAGAATGTACCAGTTGTATAAGAGCCTTTGGAGAATTTCCAACTCTATTGAAACTTCCCACTTCAGAGGAAGGGGGGGAAAAAAGGGGGTCAGGAAAGGCCTAAATTACCTTTCTGATTATGGAGAGGCTTTACACAATTCACATCGTGCATTGAAAAAATAAAAAAAATCCTCAGAAGCTGAGCAAGGTTTCACAGGAGCCTGAAGCACTGTGAATTCATGAAAAATGAATTTAATCATCAAACTCAGACCAGGAAGAACTGTTCTACATAACAAAAAAATTTTTAGCTACATTATTAAAATCATTGCTTTAAAGATCGATTTATTTCAAAGGGTTGACTCCCTGCATTAGAAGTTATCAAAGACACATGATCTAAAAAGAGTCTTAATCAAGCACCCTGCCCGCCTGCTGTAGCTGCAGCTGTGTTATAAGTGCAATGCTTACAAACATTTTGCATATTTGTGGTATTATTTTTATCTAAATGTAGTCACAAGATGGCTGCAAAGCCTGTCATAGACAGAAAATGGCAGGGTTGATCACACTGAGAAATGACTTGTCTAACTATTATAATAAAACTTATTATATATTAAAAAGTGCTGATATTTCTTTAAAACTTTGATATAAACCATCAGATTCCATTTAGTCCCCCTTCGAAGCCAAAAACTGTAACCTGAAGCACACAAAATAAACTTCACATACCCAACAGCTTCAATCAAAATACACTCTTCAAAGGTTTCCCATCGGTTCCAGAAGACCAACACCAAACACAGAGGTAGGGCTGGAAGGCAGAAATCACTCCTGCCCTTGCAGCAACAACTTCTGCCCCACAAGGAAAGAAGCCCGTGCTGCGTTTGCCACGGGTTCTGCATGATGCTCGTGTAGGAATGAGAATAATTAAAGACTGAAGCCGACTCCTACCCCAGTTCTCAGACAGCACCTAGAAAAACCAAAGGATCAGAAGGTGCGAGGGATTTGCTTCTCAGTGCCACGCTCCTCTCCCTCTCCAGCCCCTCCACTTCTCATGTTCTCCTGACAACAGGTCAAATTAAAAAAAAAAAAAAAAAATTAAAAGGGAGCCAAATTTAAACTATTATCCCCAACTGAAGAAAAAAAAAGGAGACACCAAGGAAGGGATTATTCCCTCTTCCTCTCCTCTGACTGCACCATATAAGATTAATGTAGACATTTGGCCTATGGATGCTGTTTATATGCAATCTACATGACCAGCAAATGCAATTTTAATTTATAAGACCATGCTGCCTCACAGTATCTACCATGTTTTCTGACTCAGCTTTAAAAGACATCACTCAATAGGATTTAGGGCTCTGCAGTATCCTCTGTCCATTTGAAAGTACATCTTGCTCAATGGATCATCCATCAGCTGGATGCCCAGGTCCTTTAACATCCACCACCAGTATTTGCCTCTGCTTAGAACTTAGAAGAGGGAATTTTGAGAGACTATTTGTGAAATACACTGAATAGAAATCTTTATGATGAGGTTTTGGACTTATAAATAGCAGAGGACACACACACCCACCCCCTTGGTGCTTTGCTAACTGTGCTACTGCTTCCCAGTAACCATGGGAAACCAGATAAAATCTGAACCCATTCATCAAAATAGAAAATACTCCTCCTGTCAGTTCAGGAGGTTGTGCTTGTAGTAGCTAAGCCGGTGAACAGAAGGTCATTTCCTACTGTTACAATGTTAGATCATTTTTTACATCTGCCCGTAGCATGCCAAAAACAAGCAGAGAAGAAAAACAATCAGCCGTCCAAAACAACAGCAGTGATCATAAAAAATAAATCTCTTTCTCCTTCCGTTTAGGGAACACTGGCATTTCTGAATCACAATTGAATCACAAGTGTTTGTCATGACAAGCCCTTCACTCTGTGCTGTCTCACAGGCAGTAACTATGAAGTTTCCAATACAATACAATGTGCAATAGTCTGTTTTTAAAATAGAGCAGGTTTATACTCACAGTGGAGGCTCTAGCTTGATAAAATTAGCCTTAGTAATTTGGAGATGTGTGCACAAACCTGTTTAGTTTGGTGATTCAGTTTCCTAATAATCAGCTACAAGGGAAATGCCTGGAACGCAGCAGACAGGAGACTGCAGAGCTTTTACAAGAGGTGTGTTTAATTTCAATATAAACCCTCAATTCAGCGTACAAAGACCTGCACATAACAACGTGTTACCATCTACCCATTTATAAAGAAATTTTCTCCTAAGTTTGTGCTAAACATCAGCTCCTTCTCCAAATACTTCCAGCCTATTTCTCCTGGTTCTCTCGTAGCTACCCTGAACTGGAAAGCTCCAACACAGGCTGCCTTTATTTTAACATCTGTTATCAAAGTTTGCTAGCCATAATAACTGCAGTCAGGCTCCAAGAGTAACAGGGAAAGGGAAAATAGAGGCTCACTCCCCATCCTCAGAGTTTACCACCACTAAGGAATACATTGCTTGGATAAGCTACTACAGACAGGGTAGTGCCTGCAGTTGTGACATACCACGGCATAAGCTGGAAACTAAAATAAACAGGGCGACTATAAAAATCTCCAGTTAAACATACAAGGTGCTGGAATGCCTCAAGATCCACACCTTCACTGCTCAGTGGCTGAGGGTAACCAAGGATATTTTCTGCAGGACTGGCTTTCAGTATACAGGTATAGAGTTGTACTTTCAGGAAGAGGAAAACCTCTCATCTCCCATCACAGTTGGAGATTCAATTCACAAATGTTGATGTAACAATCATTCAGTGTTAGGCAAAAATCTTGTTTCAAGAAAAATTATGTCTTTGTTCAATATAACTGCAGGTTTTAACTGGAAATAACAAAACTTAAAATTTATGCACGACCACACAGTCCAAGTAAACAATTCACCTTCAATTAATCAGCTCTTGAATCACAGGAGACCATGCCACAGCCTACCTTCTGCAAGTTTTCATGTGGAATTGGAGACAAATGGGCTTATATATAATAAATCTTTCATTACATATATCAGCTTTTTAGAAATACTGGGAGACAGCAGAGGAATTGGTTAGCTAGACTCAGCTAGGTGGCTGGTTGTGTATTATGCTCCTAATATTTATACAAAAGTTTATATATTTGCATAATAGTTTACTCTATACCTATTACACACACAAAGTCTGGTAAGGAAGAAAACCAATCCAAGTAAAATCACTGCGCTTGTTGCTATTATTGGTGTCATGATGTGATGGGAAGACAAAACCATACCAGCCATAGCAAAAATGCATAAAACCACACCAAGGTAACTGGGCCATTAGTACTTGCTGAATTTTTCTCCCTCGTGGTCAAGATTTACCAAAATGCTTCAGCAAAGAGTAAAAAGATCACTTGAAAGCATCATTTCCACTGACAGATGAGATCCTACAGTAGCAAGCATCACTCGTACATGAGTACAACTGGAGCTATATAGTTAGAAAAACAAACAGTGCAAAGTTGCAGTTTATACACAGAGCTGAGCTTTCTAAGTGTTTAACGAGGAAATCATTAAAACCCAGCAATTTTTTTCCTCCAGAGGGGAGTATCAGCCTTATCTGTGGGCTCAGCAGGGTTTTCTCTTTATTTGCTGCTTGTCAGAGTTACAAACTTTCAGTAGGGACTGGACAAGTCTGGTAATTTAGTAGCAGATAGAGATCTGTGAAGACAGATGGTAGCTCACATTCTAACAGCTACAAATTGCTAAATTGGCACAGGAAAACCAGATAGTTATCAATTCATTATGATTATTCCAGGTCTCCCATTCCTTCTCTACTTGTTTATTAACTCTTTAAGCCAACCGCCACAGACGTTTTAGCCCACAGCTGGTAATTGTCATACTCCAGGTAGGGCCAGGTGCAGTGATGGAGAAGGGATGGCTGTGGCAGACAATCTGAACGTGTGCTGCTGCCTGGTTTGTGCTCAGGGGGGTGTTCAGTCCTTTCAGCCACAGTTTCGCTCTATAAATGTAAACATTTAATCCATCATAAATATTAACAACTTGAAGTCTCCGCTTCAGTAACCTTTATTTTTCTACTACCCTAAAAATTTCCAGGTCCCAAAAACTGTTCAGGTTTCACCATCCAAAGCACAAATATAAAAATTGATGTCACCACCACTAACAAAACCTCCCATTGTTTCATCTGAGTCATTGCTAGGCTGAAAAACATATTTGCTGAAATTTGACCAAGTTTGATGACCTTTTTCAGCAATCAATAATCAAGAGAGAAGGAAAAGGTGGTTTGCTTGACCTTTTAAAAGTGTATCAACTTTATTTGGCCAGCCCAGTTTTTAAAAAGCTATTTTAGTTTCCAAGGCTCAGACCTGTTGCCCAGACTGCACGTTTCTGTGCAGTGTCTGCATTAGTCTCTTTAAATGCTCAACTGCACAGGACAAGCTCAGAGGAGGAAATGAATTCACAACAGGAGATCCTCTGGTTGATTAACTCACCCTCAGTGGTGGATGTCAGTCACGTTAATTGGAATCAATACACAGCAGTTAAGGGGGCACAGGGATAATCAGGCAGGGCAGGGACAGGCCCATCAGTTCTTAAAATAAGCTATATGTTAACAACTTACAGTGGCATGTGACAAACCCTCCCTGCAAAGGAATGCAAAGCATCTCTAAAATTTCAATTTAACACACAAATAAAGTTAATTTGGCAACACTTATCTTGCAATCTAGCAATAAAGGAAACAGTCATTACAAATTAAATCAATGCTAAACTGATCAAAGTAGTAAAATGAGAAATTAGTCTTCCAGAAAAGCTTATAGGAAATCCTTGATCCGAGTTGTATGCAGAATGAAAAGAGAAGCTGAAGTCTTAAAATCCTAACACAGATAATTTTAATTACACCCGGCTGCAATTTTATTGTACACCTAAGGCAGAAATTCAACGAACAGTTTCAAAAGTAGTAATACGTCAGAAGGAACAAAATCTTGAGCTTTTTCCTACTCTTCATATGAGAAATCACTTGAGACAGCCACTAGAACAGCCACATCCTAAGCACCTCTCTCTGGCATCTGCAGGTTAGCACCAGGCTTTCCCAATCCCTCACCCAGCCTATTATCCCGGCCTGCAGAGCAGACACATCTCCCTGTTATGCTGTTTGCAGAAAAGCCTGGGGAATGGGTCCCACCAGAAAATTCCAGTAGAAAAGCACAGTCCTGTCCATCACACCATTCATTACCCTTCCTTAACACCTCACCTGGCTCAGGCACACGGGTGTGACACACCTGGTGTGTGACACACCTGGTGTGTGACACCCCCGATGTCACTCCCTGCTGCGTCACCTCACATGGGCAAGCTGGGAAGTCAGTTTCAGTACAACAGCAACACAAGTAACACACAAACACTACACAAAGAGGAACAAATTACCCTTTGTTCAAAGGCCTCTGTATCTTTACTCCTTTAGGGAGTGAAAGGAACGCCAGATGTTTCATTGCAACATCTTCATACTCTCACAACTACAGAAAATATCTCCAAGACAAGATCAGGTTGTTTTTACTAGTTATTACAAAGGCATCAAGTCATATTTAACAGATTTATGAAATCTGGAGCCATCTACATATTACCATTCTCCCCATTAAACTTACCCCAGCCAAGCCAATTAAGTGCACAGATTAAGATCACAGGTCTTTCCTCCTCAGACCTACCCATGGACTTTGTGGAATCTGGTTAAGCCCTTCAAGGTGGGAGGTTTTCCCTTGGCCTCCTTAGTCATTAGAAAGTGTAACAAAAGGGAAGAAAATAAGGGCATCCTATATTTTACTGTCACTACCAACTGATCATCTCTTCTGCATGTCTGAAATACTTACAGAGCTCAGCTGTCAAAAGAGAGCTTGAGCGACCAACAAGCAATGATTTCCCCTTCAAAACCACAGTTCTGCCTCCTGATTCTCTACCATCTTGCCAGTGCTAAAACACCAACTCCTCATCAAGCAGGCCAGTCCTGCTGCTGTAGATGGCAGTGCCATTCCATCCACTGGGAGCTGATGGGAAAGAGAGACAATCAGTGTGCTAATGCAGGGAAAGAGTTTTTCCTGCTACCAAGCTCAAGGCCATGTGCACAGTGCAAAGAGACCTCGTTTTAAGCGAATTACAAAGAAAGATGTCTGGTTTTACCGCACATTGAGAACTCTGAAATCATAACTCACTGGGGTTACACACCCAGTGTCATCTGTTCCTCTGAAACCACGTACCAGACCAGCAGCCTTACGAGATAAACTCAGAGCGTGTGGAAGACATTCCAGCAAATATTGGACTATTTAGGGTTATCAAGGCATTTCATAGGAAGTGATCTTTCATCACCACCTGATGCAAAGCCGCTGTTTTGTCTGCTGCTGTTGTGGTGTCAAGCTTTTATTTAAGCACACTATTTGCCTAATTTAAGGTGGTTTTCTGAAATTGGTACTATCTTGAGTAAGAACGTGTCCATGGAGTGCAGCAGGGCTCACAGAGGCCCAGCACCCATCAGGAGTTACATCACATCTTCCTCAGAAGAAAGTTCCCAGGCTTCATGTCAAGCTGCTGAGTGCTCTGGCCAGAATAACCCACTGATTGATCCAGTCAAAGTCCACGCTATCTCTTGACTTTCAGCTTCTTTGTATACAAAACCACTAAAATTACCACGCCCGACCGAATGCATTTCAAAGTCAATGACCTTCAAAAGAAATGTTGTACTTAATGCCTATCTTATAAAAAAAGGATCTGTCCACATAGCACCCATATCTGATTGCAAACCAGACATTACAGCTTTGTGATTCTTTGGGCATTTAGTTAATTTTATCCACATTCCCACATCAACTATCTCAACAACAGACAGAATCATCACTTGCCAAGGGAAGACTCAGATGTCAGACCAAGGGACTTGCCTGCACAGGCTATATAATAGCACTGCATGTACAGGGTATGATATAACAATGCTAACTGGATTTCATCACCTCACTGCAGTCTTCAACTCCCAGCAAACAAAGCAGAGAGCTGGAAACTGCGCACAATTACTGTTAAGTGCTGGCACAGTTGGCATGATATTTTCCCTGGTTAAATGAAGTATAAATGAAGATGCATTGGCTTCAGCAAATACTTTGCTTTCAGACAAAATTCATATGGGAGAGTCTCAACATTCACACTACTTATGCTATCCTTTTATTTAATAACTGTTTTCATCAACTAATGGAAGTGATCTGGCAAGGTAGAGCAGCTGGGCTGATACTTTTAGCACAGCGCTTGAAAAGAGCAGCAAAATTTTCCTTTCCTCATGTAGAAATCCAATTTATTTTGCTGTGTTTGCCCAACTGAGTTGAAATCTTCAGGCATTTCACTGTAACAGGACCACATGTGAAGCACTCCACTATTCCCTACACCCTCCCTTTATCCCAGGGATAAGCACAGCATAGCAGACAATCAAGACCAGCATGAAATCACACAGTGGATGCTCTATGGTGAGCTTGCTGAAATCCCTGCAGCAGCTGGGGGATCCTGGATGCAAATGGTGCTCTCCATGCTGGTGAGAGTCCAATGCCTTCACTTGAAAATCTGTCAGCCCCTCTGCTTGCTGGTGGCCACACTTGCCTCTTCCAGCTGCAGAACCCACTGAATTCCCATTTGCATCCTGGTGCACTCAAATGCAGCCCTCCTGGCTGTCCCCTAATTAATTCTGGCATGCTGAGTGATGCTTGCTCACTTCTAAAGGGCAGTCACTGCAAATAAAAGGCAATCCAACTAAATATGAACTGGGAAAGTCAACAATAGCTGCATGAGCCTCAGTTAAATTGCCAGTGTTAGACCTGCAGCAATTCAAGCATCACATCAACCAAAGAAATACATAAAAAAAGAATCTTTTTAAATGGTTTTACATTAATAGTTCCAAACAATATCAGAGCAACTAGAAATAGAGAAGAGACCCAAGAAGTAATCTTGACACAGCTCAGCAGTACAAAAGAGTTGAATGTCAAATTTAATAGCTTCAGAAATAACAAGTTAGAGGTGTGATGGAATTCCAGCCAGCTTCTGAAGCAAGGAACTTCTCTTCCAAACAAAATCAAGACTAAGAGAATGTTCTGGGATTTTAGTCCTCAACTTGGAATACTTTCTTAAAAAGAACACACAGATAAAGCCAAAAATGAAACTAAATATTTGTATGTTATCAGATATTTTTCTATTATTATTTTTTACTTGAGCTATTAAAAAGCTACTGCAATTAATTCCTAAACAGAATATTTGAACCGAAGGGATATTTGTCCCTGCAGATATTGGTAAGGATTTTTGTTCCACCATCCCAAACTGTTTCAACCAAAACCTGTGTCTTGTTTTGTTACGTCAGCTGCATCACACCTGGACTTTTACATCTAAATCTTAGGGCTATTCCTATGGTTGGCTTCTTTAACTGGAAAGGATTAATACAAAGCATTTTGCTATTACTGCAGGTTCAGGTATGAATGTTTTCTGCACACTGAAGAGCAGCTGCCTCTAACAAAACAGTGGAACTGCTCAGAATCATCCTGGCTCAGTGGGACTGAGCCTGCCTGGGTCACACCACGGCCTCGACCACCTGGAGAGATGTGAGGAGACTTGGGGGAAGCAGTGCCAGGGCTCCTTTGGGCTGGAAGGGTGAAATTAGCTATCCTTACTGGCTGAAAACATTTAAATTACCTTGGGAACGGTTAAATGCCTCTATAATTGATGGATGAAACCTGTTTCTCCCAAGGCAAGGGGCATTTGCACCTCTGGCCTGTAATTGCATTGATGTCTCGTTTTGGAGGAATTGAGCCTGTTACTGACATCAGCAATCACACAGAAGCAGTTAACTGAGGAATTCTTAAACTCAAAAAGAGAAAAAAAAAAAAGCTTGAAAAGCACCTGATTAGACCAGACAGGTTTCCTATTAAGTGAATTCACACAGTATGAGAAGTCACGAACGTAAAAGTAAATTAAGTAATGTAAAGTAAAATATTTAAACATTTAGTTAAAAATTGGCAAAGTTATTCTGAGCCATTTCACATCCACAAAAGACTGTAATCATGACCAAGGGCAGACTCTCCTAGCATACCTGAACATGGTATTTCCTGGAAAAACATTAGAGAGGACTGGTCCCAGCATCATGTGAGCAAACTGCAAATGCGGCTCAGCCCAAGTGCTGCTGCTGTTAAACACTCAGTGCAGCTTCTTCAGAGGCTCCATTACAGAAGATTACATTTAATTCAAACTGAACAACTTGAAAAAGGTAACATCATGATTGTTCATCCATAAGATAAACACAGGACAGAGGTATGAAGTTGAAAGGAACAAAAGCCTTCTTTTCAGAGCAGTTGACTCAGGGCTTATTTGAGAACTTTGGGGCCTTTTCCCAATTTACTTCCTTTAAACACAAACCATATTTTTATTGAACACATGTGGTACTCCATTCTTCACTGGAGTCTCTAAATATTATCTTAATAAAAGCAATGCAACTAAACCCAAATATGATTTTTGTATTGCTTCTGAAATATATAACAAATCATCTGAAATATGAAGAGCTGCAAATTACAGGATTATCTGGGATTTAAGTGTATACAATTTACATTCTGACAGATTACAGTGAATCAGCATTACAAAGATCACATGTCCTAAATTGGTTTTTTAAGCATTTATCTCAGCATTAGTACGTCAGCTATATGTTTTAAAAACAAAGTTAATCAATCAACAGTTAAATATTCCCAGGATGTCAGGGCTTGACTGTTGCCTGTTCATTAAATCCCATCCTTCGTTCTTCTTTGGGCATTACAGAGTTTCTCTGAATTATTTTTGCCTCACCCTGTACTGACTGAAACTAAACAGAAACAACATTGAGTGTCAGTCCAGGCTACAACAGGCTCAGCCACACTCCACCAGGTCCAGGCTCCCTGCACCCCCTGCTCCACTGTCAGCTTTACAAACCAAGACTCACAGAACGGCAAATGCAAGGGACAGTGGCCTGAAGAGAAAAAAGACATTGAGAAATTCGCTCTGGTGGGTGGGTAATGGGAGTTCAAGTCTTCAGGGAAGAATAAAGTACCTCAAAGTAAAAGTCAAACACGTTGCTCTAACAGGGAGTCCAGCAGGAAGGAATGAGGAGGAACAGCAATACACTGCAGGATAATGTCAGAGAGTGCCTGGTTCCCTCTCTGCACCCCCAAGAGCTCCCAGGCTGCTTTCTCCATGTACAGCAGGGCTTCAGCACACCCACGGAGCCCTCGGATCCCACAGGGACTCTGGGGAAGGGATCAGGATCAGCCACCCCACACCAAACCCAGAGATGTTCCTGCAGACACTGCGAGGGCTGGGGAGTGTCAGTCGATGGGACGAGGGAGAGAAGCCAACTGCCTGGAAACGCAGACTGGAGAACTTTCAGGCAGAAGAGAATCATATGCATGTGGCAAATCCAGCTCCTACATGCTTTTGGTCTGACAAATCCTAGCTTAGACATTGTTTTATGTCCTGTGGATTAGTAAATCAGACAAATGCTTGCCCTATGACAATGAGATCGAGTTTTGTTATCAGCAAATATTCTCCATTCAGCCTGAAATAAACATGCACAGGGGTTGTGTCCCCTTTCACATGCATGTTTACTCTGTGAAAGATGGATCAATGGCAAAAACTTATCTAGAGCACCCTAGGAATACTGCTGAAAGGTGTTTAACTCCAGTGTGAGGATTAAAATATCCCACAGAGCCAGGACATGAGTGTCGTGTAGAAGCTGCCTGGCCCAAACCACAATAATTACACTTTGTCCTTAAAAGGAGGAACTAAAAGAGAAGAATGGTGCTATCAGGTAACTGACACACTCATCATCCAGTCAGAAGCAGATGCTACCTCCTTTCCTAGATGCAAAGGCCTGAAAGAAGAGTAAAAAACCAAAGTATTTTTCTGTGTGGCTCTAGTAGTCACAGGATTCCTGCAATCACCTCATGATTTTATTGGCTACAGCTCAACTGCAGCATCAACCCTTCATGTCTCTACCTGGTTCTTCATGATAACGTGGAACTAAATACCAGATTTTACTCACTGTCTACTTCCATTTTTGTACTCTTCTCCCATTAATTTAACAAGTTAAAAAGCGAGTCAGAGCAGGCGGAGCTGGTCACAAAACAACAATGCTCTGAAACCATAGCAGAGGAAAATGTCTAACCAAGACCAAGATAAAAGAGTCACTAAAGCAGCACAAAGAGATGGTTTAACACTTTGAGTCAGCTTGTGACTCTTAAAGCATAGAAATTAGTCTGACAAATATAGAATACATACAAATACAGAATACACACTCTCAAACAACTAGCTAATTTGGCCAACTGAATAGAGATAACACTCATCAGCTGAATTCATGCACATGCCAAATCTTCTAAGAGTGGCACCCACTGCAGAGGTGGCTGTGCACTGGAAAAAACATTAAACCACTGTCATATCTAAGAGCCCACTGACAAAGCAGCTTGTGAAATCAAGTGCTTCGAGGCTTTAAATAAGTTTTGTATCCAACTGAAACATTCTAAATCAGACAGGCGTTTGGTGGAGAGGTAGGGGCTATTTTGGTTCTTGGTTGTTTGATTTTTTTTTTTTTTTTTTTTTTAACAAGCCTACATTTCTATTCAAGTACTTCATATATTTCCCATTCTTTAAAGGTAAAACTACTTATACTCACCGTATATTTGCTTAAGAGTAACAAGCACTTGATTCTGGAAAGATTTCCAGTGTCAACTGCAATGATGAGGAGACAATGAAACTTCGGAAGGGGCTCAGCCTTACTGCTACCTGGAGTCCTTTAAATAGTTTTCTTGTTTCTACAGTCGCTTTCCTGGGGCAAGCAGGGGGTGGAATTTCCCATGCTACTGAAGTCTTTCATTATTGATAACTTTAGGGGAACGGTTCCTTTCCGCTCCATTTGATGCCCAACCCTATTTCACAGCTCCTCGGCCTTCCAGCGCACAATCCCCTTGCAGCCATCCTGGATACACAAAGCGTGCAAGAACTGGTTGGGGCAGGGCACTGCAAGTTCTGTGTGGTGTCTTGCCCTGTAAATCTGAATCCCTGTCAAGGTTTAAACCTGTGAAATGCAGTGGGAATTTAAACAATGATTCAGTTATGGGAGCAGGTGCTTGTTCAACTTGCTGAATGTTCATCCTGCTGTTAACAGCTTACACATTTATACTCCAGTGCATGAAACAGTCAAGTCCTAGAAAGAGTATAAGGTGTTAACAACCACTACAAAATATTTCTGTAAGGGTACATTTCCTCCATTTCCCATCAACATAAATTTTGACAACAAAACCCAATGTTAATCCATGCATTCATTCATCTTCAGCATCTGCTTTTAATTTACACATTAATAGAAGGCTACATTTCGTTATTAAGTTTTTCTTATTAGTGATTGAATCAATATTTCTGCCCCTTTGGTAGTGTCAGTTCATTAGTTTCCTGAAGCTGATTAAATTTATTCTGCCGCTTCAAAAGGAGCCCATACTCTATTTACACAAACAAACAACACAGAACATGCTGCTTCACAGACACTTCATGGCACATCTGCACCTCCTTAAGTGGAATCACTTCTTCATTAGCAGCAGCTCCCCTCTCACAGGCTGAGCCAAGGCTAATCCACAAGGAACCACACACCAGCCTGGTGGGTACTCAGCACACTCATGTAACCAAAGACTATTTAATTAATTGGCAAAACCACGCAATGCCCATGGCAATGAAATGGTTCGTATTCTGTCACCCCAAATTATTTTTTCTGCCCCTTTACTGAAATGAACTCTACACTTGTGACTACTGGTGCAAATTCTCCGTAGCTACAAAGTCTTTGGTAATACCAAACACCACAAACTGTGGAGCAAAACCCTGAGAGCAGCACTTGAAAGTGTTCAACTGTATTGTCAAAAACCAGTGCAGACACATTTTTGCAGCCAGAAAGCAGCTTCTCACTTAGGGCACACAGGGCTGTGCTGACATGTTTCACGGACCGAGGAAATTTTTAGGCTACCCCTAAAATTCCTTAGCAGTTCTAGGAGTTAGGAAAGAAGCTGAAATACAAATTCATGATGATGGGAACAGTTGAGTACCTGATCCCTTTGGAAATTATTTGCAGCAGTTAGATATACTGTCCTTTTCCCCTGCCAGAGATTAGAGCTCTGACAGCACAAATTATCATGTGAGCACTCCATAATCCCTTCCACTGCACAGACACTGGGTTTGGCCCAGTCCTCCTCACTGACTGGCTTTTCACAGCAGGGAACACACACACACACACACACACACAAAAAGCGCTGCCTCTGCCCAGCCTGGCGTGGAGAACAGAACTTGAAATATCTTAATCAGGATGGCTGAATTTTGAGGGGGGAAACTGTATTAGAAGGGCAGGACCAATAGCTGGCATGCAGCCTTCTTTTCCTTTCATCACAAGGTCTGCTATCCCAATGTCCTGGACAAAGCAAGCAAAGCAATATCCACTGCAATGCATTTGGGAACACACGTACCGCAGAGTACCATACTGAGGTTATTCACTCATCTCTAGAAAGACAAATTCTCACCTGGCACTGCATTTTCAGGATTTCTGAGTGTTTGGTCTGGTGGGTTTTGGTTTGGGGAATTTTTTGGTTTTGGCTTTTTTTTTTTAAAGAACGTTCATAACTGTCTAAATGAAAGTTTAGCTGAATTAATGCAGTTATCAAGCAAATAGTGAGTGTAAATGATGAACAATATTCTCTAGTAACTTTGAAAACTGAGAAATATGTGAAAGGCTGTTTATACAAACAACAGCTTCTGTAGCTGCATAAAGGGAGGCAAACAGCTGACAAAAGCACATCACTTCTGTGCTTTCAAATAATCTGTTTTGACAGTGTCACAGCAGAGCACATACATTAGTGATTTCTCATTTGTATCAGCCTCACTGGTGGAGAATCCAAGTTAATTTCCCAACTAAAGCAAACCACATGTGCGTTTTACCACTTCCTGGCTTTTGGAAAAGCCCAAGTCCACCTATGATTCCCAGCTTATGAACCAGCTTCACTGTTTCCTTTGGAAGATGACAGGAATCCACTAATGACGTTAATGACTACAGAGTTTTCAAAACTGAGACAATTACTTCTTTCAGTCTCTAAACAGGTAATCAGTTGTGACCAACTTTTCTCAATTTGCTAACAATCAGTAAGTCTTAACTAAACATTTAAAAGCATAAGGACTTCATTTAAAAGTTTAAGTAGAATCAGTATAAAACTTAAATGACACCATCTGTTCTTAGCAAACCACATTCTTTAAGTGTTGGAAGTAGAACAAGGCCATATAGCTCATCAAAAAATAGCAAACTGCATGCTAAAATTAAGACCTTTCCTTGAGATTCAACTCTAGAAATATTCTGAGGCACCTTCTTAATTATTATCTGAGGCACCTCCTTAATTATTATCTACTAGCAAAGGGCAACGTGTTCATTCATTTAGGGCTTATTACATAACCCACTGAAGGGCATAGGAAAAAAATCCCACTGGGATTATAGAGTGAGAAAAAGAACTATAAAAATGATGTACAGTAATAAGAAAACATGCCTTAATTTGTTCTGTAAAATCAGAAAATGTGTACAAGGATTTAAGTGTATGAAAATATAGACAGTGTTTTAATAAGCTACAGAGAAAAACAGTAAAACTAAGTTTTATTCTGAAAGTCAGCACTATTAAATTGGTAACCTGAACATAGTTGTATTCAAATTGCAGAAAAAAATAAGCATTTTTAAAAAAATATTGAATAGCTGACATTATCCTTCATGTTGCTGCAACAAGGGGCAGAGGAGTTTTTCACAAAATGGAGGCAACGTTGCAGCATCAACCATAGGAAGATGGATCCACTAAAAAAGAAAGTTGGGCACGTCTGTACTACAACTGCAATACAAAAACATGTGGTGTGTTCTATAACATTGCAATTTGGTGTTTTGAAAAATAGCCCTGTACAAACCACAGTGCAAATAAACTGCAGCGGGTGTCCCACGTGAAGAGCCAGGAGCTTGCCTTCCCCCTCTGATGGTGGAAAGCCAGGGGCACACACCACAAACCATTCTGCTCCTACTCATGAAGATTTCGCTCAAATGGGGATGGAAGTTTAAGTTCTAGCACCAGCTACAGCCTTGTTTGCTCTCTAGTCAGACCAACCCTTCCACTACCCAGAGCACTTGCAGTAGAATACCTGAATCCCTTTTCCTTGAAATATTTGTTTTCTTACTTACCAGCTTTGTTCGAGCAAGGGTGGGTGTGTGTGTGTGTGTGGGTGTGGGTGTGTGTGTGAGTAATCCCAAGCATCCTCTGCTGGAATTTTGTTAGAAAGGCTGCCAATCAGGGAAGTTAAACCCCTCCTCCCTCACCTGAAATCACCCCAGTCAATACCTGAACTCAAGGAGAATGTGCAGCCCATGAGAACAAGCAATGTCTTTCTCTAAAACACAGCCCCCGTGCTGCTCTTCTGGTGTTTTAGTGAGACTTTCCGAACAAAGTAAACCCCGTAAATCACAATTTAGAAGGCAGGGGTGAGCAGGGTGAAGGTCCAACACTCCCACTGGTGCACCAAAGCATTCCAGGGTAGTTTGGGGTGACGGCAGGGGCAAGGGGCTGCAGGTGCAGCCCAGTTCTGGCAGCTCAGGAGACAAGTCACTTTATAAACCTTTGCTCCCACTCTGTCATCTGCAGAATTTGCACAAAAGCATTTCCAGTACAGTGAAAGGATCCACACCACGTCCCAGTTACAGCAACTATTCTCTCTACATAAATGGAAAATGACCTGCAGACACATTTGCAACCTGAAAGTGGCCTGGTTTAGATTTATGAACCTGCCTTACCCCACTCCACAGCATTATTGCACTCACATGTATAAAGCTTTCCAAGAGCACAAAGACACAAAGTAAATTAACAGTACAAACATTTGTGCTATAAACGTGTATTTAATATTACAATTTTAATACAGACTCAGCCACATCACAGTTTGCAAAGCTTTGGGTTTTTCCAAGTTAAGCCTTCTGAGTTTTCACTATATACTCATGCTGGAAAACCTCCCATACCAAAATTATGGAGAACACAAAATAGCCTTGAGTCTATTTTAAGTCACTGTCACATCTACCATCATAAAGAATACACACTTCAAATGCATCAAGCCCAGAACTCAATATCTTCATATCCTCAATATCCAAATGACCAGCACACCATATCCACCTAACGGCACTATCTTGAGGCACATCAGGGAAGCTGGAATGGCATAACAAGCATCAAACCCCCACCCAACCAGATCTTGAGACTACAAAATGTCAGGAGGAAAGTATTCTCAGAAAATCTGCAGACTCCACAAACTTAGCACCCATGTGTTGGAGGGCCCAGTCCCAAGCCCCAGAGAGCAAGGCTGCATTTCCACACACAGAAAAAGAGCAGGAACAGATGGGCAGGGAAGCTCTGGCAACAGCTCCTCCAAGACTGAGATCACCCCCATTTCCTGCTCGCACAACTCATCCATGAAGCATCAGTTTACTCTCCACACCAACAAATACCTTCCTTGCAATCTCAAACTTGTCTTTTCCACTGGACGGGAAAGGAGTCTCTGCTTAGTTACTCTGTTTTCTACACAACAGGATAATCCATTGCTAGCTCTTAGTAACCATCATACCAAGAAAAAACATTAACTGTTCCATTTTCGAAATACTTTTGATTTATCTTTAGTCCACCAGGTAAAAACTAAGTCATTTAATCTCTGCCTGATTTGTCAGTCTGTACCCTACAGGGTTTGGGACTGAAATTCCACCATGTAGTTTTGTTTGTTGGTTTCTATTACAGTAAAGCTGAAGATACTGACTGCTACTGAAGAATATTATATTCTCATTCAGAAGTGGACAAGAAGCATTTCACACTCATACCATTTTCAATGCTGGTACACCTACATTCTTTATAGATGACATTATTGATTTTCCCTTTTGTTTGATAGAAACAAAGACATTTATGTTACCATCACTTCATTTGTAAAAAGGCTATAAATGAGACACAAGTGAGATGCATTGCCTGGAAATTGCTAATATGAGAATCAAAACATGCTGAAATACCTGAATACAATTATTCAGCTATGATTGTAATTAGCTGTGTTTAAATCATAGTAATGAACTAATGGAGTAGTTCTCATGCAGAGGAAGTCAAAGGAAATCCATTATAAAGCTAATTAAAGGACAGTCTTTAGGAAGAATAATGGGTTTTCTCCCTATTAGGTCACACAAAGTAGTGAACTGTGTGCTTAGAACATTTCTGCCAGCAAGGCTGGGAAGCACCACTCCCCTGTGCCTGTAAATCCACAATAAATTTTGTTTTAAGAGGACCTTTTACTTCAACAAGAGACAGGAAAAAAATTTGTTCTATTTTATGTGTGGACAAAAGAAAAATAGGAGGGTTGTAATTTTTATAAAGACAAAGTCCCAACCACTGGGTCAGTCAGGCAGGAGCCAGCCCTGTCCCTGCTCCTGGGGGGCTGCTCTTCCCCCAGCCCCAGTGGCCCCCTCACACCATTCTGCCAGCCTCAAGGAAAACCTCAGGAAAGAAAACAACCTCCAGTTGTTCATAATTTAACCATGCTAACTTCACTGAAGCCTATAATGAATTGTTTTAGTAATGACTTGTAATTGACCCAACAGATAAAGATTTATGGAAGATTCAACAAGGGAAGTAGAAACAAGTATCTGAGCAAAATTCCACTGCCATATTTTGGGTGGAGGTGGGGGAAAGAAGAAGAAAAAATGGAAAAGATGCCTAGAAGGGAAACACAGCTCCTCACACATTGGTTACAGCAAGGAGCAGAATGATGGATGACTGTGCTGTGCTGAAAGGGCACATGACAAGAATATATTGTTCTCACCTGTGGACCTCTACTTTTCTCAGATTTTAATGAATCATAGTCCTTTCAGTTCACTTGCAAGCCTCAGCTCTTTACTCTCTGTACAAGACTAACACTTCTGTTCCCAGCATTCGTAGAACTGCTGTTGACTGAAGAATTTATGACTCAGCCCAGCTGACAGCATGCTGGAAACAGAGGAGATTTAGTCTGTCTTTCTCTACATTCCCAACAACATCTCATTTTTACTCAGGAAATATTCATCATTTTGTAAAATGTTCCCCCTGTTCCTTTAGCTGCAGCATGGCCAAGGAGTCAAAGAATAAAACTGCTACACATATAAAAATACACACTTACTGAGAGATTTTATTTAAAACTTTTATTATAACCATAGTCACAGCATGAAAAGTAAGTTCAGTACACCATCACCAATGTAAAAATTCAATTTCAGGGTGCAATAAACACTTTACACATCTCTCCCTTAAACAGAGCTTAACAGACACATCTTTCTGCATCTGTCCAAGTCCTGACATCTAATGGGGATTGTTAATGTTTCACCATCCCACTGCATTTGATAAATAAGCAACTGTCAACCCAAAAAACTACCCAGAGGTGTTTAACCACCCTCCAAGGTTAATTAAAGACAAAGATTACAGGGCATAAAGCAAAACTTGGGTGTTTTTTTTTTAAGCTTTTCCTTAGTTTCTAATAAAAGAAGAATGTGGCAACAACTGCGTCTTGATGCAACAAAACCAAGTTTTTATTTTAGAACTCCGTGCAGAGGTGTACAGTCAATTCTGTGCTTTTCCCAGAAGCCAATCTTTGCTTCCAGCTAAATCCCTATATTCCAGTAGAAAAGGTGCAGCTTTGCTTTACAGCCACTTGAATCATTTCAGGTTTGTTATTTGTTGCTAATTTCATCACACCAAGGGCAGAAGCTGCAGGTAAGATTGGTGTAAACCAAAGAGATGCTCTGCACTGAGCTATCAATGGAAGAAAAGTAAATAATGGCACAGGAACAATTATTAGCAACAGATTTTTGCCCATGACCACGCAGTTAAACACCAGCAAGTCTGTAAACAAAGTTTTCTGAATCCCAGTGCAGAGCCTTGTATTTATTAAAGTGGCTTCCTTCTTTGTATTTTAAGACTTATGACTAAAATAAAACCTCTTACATTGATAATGGAAGGTGTAAGTACAATTTCCTGGTGGAAGCCTGTCATTTTCCACGATAAAACACTGGTTTTATAAGGTTAAAGCTTCATTAAACCTAAAAGCTTATGTTCAGACTCTAGAAATTAAGCTTTGGACAAAAAAAAACAACAAAACAAAACAGAATGAAAAAATCTTAGTTTTAGAACAGACACAGTACATCCAGTTATGATGCAGGTGCTAATGGGCAACTTGAAGTAGTTTCTTAGAATGTAGTTTTAACTTTTTGAATACAAAATAGAGATTAAGTCACCAAACGAGTCATCTTCCCTCTCATCTGGAAACAACAGTCACTTAATTAAAAGTGTGTGTGGAGGTGGGGGGTCTCCAAGCTTTATACTCGGAGTTTTACGGGATAATATTTTTAAAGCTAAAGCCATTTGTTTAATTCTAGCTGAGGTTTTGGGGGCAGGGGGGTGGGGGATGCAATAGAAAGGCCAAGTTCTCAGTAATGGTGATGTTAAAATACTGACGTGACTTAGAAAAGGAGATTTCCAAAAACATTACAGACAACTAGAACTATTCACAGTCTAAACTGCATTCTGCACTGGCAATGCCAGCTGATCCCTTACCCTGAGGCCTTGATTTCAGTGCCTACTCCTCATCTAATACCAATAAATCCTCAGGAGCAAAACCCACATGGAGCAGCTTGCAAGTCACAGGCCACTCACCCAAAATGTATGTGCTCACACAAGATGGATTCTCAGGAGATCACAATGATCAGTATTAGATAATTCTTCTACATAAACACTGTTGTAATTGTCTGCTTTATTTTTATACCCCAAAGGCCCTAAATCAGCATTACAGAGGGCAGCAATGCTAACAGCCTTGCATCCTTCAGTAGAAAAAGGGGACAAAAAATCCTAGAGCACAGGCAAGTGAAAGAAAATCTTTGGCTAAACATACCTGGAAAGAAAAGGAATACATGTGATGGTGAAAAACCCCTTCCATAAAAGACTTTTTTTCCATAGAAGTGTGCCTGCATTATACTCATTGCCTAGTTTCCCATCAATCATCCTAATAACTCATGTTTGACTTTCTCTTGAACCATAAATCCAGAACGGCTCTTCAGTTCCAAAGCCCTGTAACAAAATCTGACAATCCTCCTTTCTGATTTTTCATTTTTAAATAATATTTACAAACATTTCTACCTACCTCAGCTTAAAAACTGACGGATTTTGAATTCAAACCATACTAAATATTTGCCTGTCACCAAAACAATGCCACTCAAAGACTTTATATGTCAGTTCACACATTAAATGTATAATGTATTTTTATGCTGCTACTGACCCCTTAAATCAATAATCTGAATTTAAGTCGACTGGAATCACTGCTTTGTCTGTTTGACACTTCTGGCATCTGGAATAGCTTTAGCAATTGCAAAATAAACCACGGGGCAAAAACTATCAGGAGCAAGACCATGCTCAAGATGAATATATCACTTAAACACATTTAAAGGCAGGATCAGGTATCAGATTTTTTCCTTAACTGAGATTTATCTCCCTTTTTTTTCCAGCATACTTAGAGCAGCACATAAGACTACTTTGATTCAAATCAGGCAGTCTGATAATTCCAAGGCAGTGCTTTTAATTCCTCTTACATAATTAAATTCCCAAAACTGAAATAGAATTATATATTCCATTTTCTATGTCCTAGAATTTCTTAGCACTCCTATTCACCAAAAGGAAATGTGACAGGATATCACTCACTGTTTCCATTGAAAAATTTCCTAGAGAAATGAGGAAACTCAAAATTACTGTGTTCTTAATCTTAAAATAGGATAATAGAGTTAAAAGTTACATTTTGAAAATACTGATCTCACTCTGAAATAAATCTCATGTGACAACACAGCCACCTACAACAGCCATCATATTTCCAATTTATAAAATGCTTTGGAACACAGCAAAGCTTTTCCCTTTCTGACCAACCAGCACCTCAATCCTGTACATGAACTCAATATTGTCAGCAGCCTAAACCCTCTGCAACATTGGCCTGTGCCCTGGTCAAACTACTGTCACCAGTAAAGCTAATGAGGCTGTCCATAGAAGCAATTCCAAAAAGCCTTGTCCACAGCCAGGGACTTACCCATGCATGCCTTAATTTTCCTAACATAAAGCCATTCCAGAGCTTTTCCAGATATTTAATCACTGAAGCAACTGACTGCACTTTTACTGCAGAATGGTACTATTTAGGAAAAAAAAAATGAGAAAAATGAAAAAAAAAAATTAAAATTACATCTTTTTTGAGAACAGTCTCAAAAGTAATTATATATGCCTTCCTAGTATAACTTGGAAACACTTCTTTATACTCAACCTCATAAAACTCTTTTCATGTTACTAAACCTGAATAAGTGCTCTGTTCTGAAACCACAGGGTTACAGCTCACTACAAAGCACTTCAGAAACTGAACGGTACGAACTTAAAAATATCCTGACCTTTGTATTCTGTTGAGTTGAAAAATTAGTGCTTTTCTTTTGGACCTCTCCACGTTTCACAGTGCGTTGAGAGGGCAAATGCTTTGGGGTCTGGTGAATCAAAAGGTGAGCAGTTCCTTATCTGTGACTGAAATCTCTCCTTTTTGGAGTTCCACCAAACCAAAGCCACGGCTCCAAAGCACAATTCCCACCTCCAACACATGCAAATGAAGGATTATTTCTCTGCTGTCCCCATGTGTGCCTGACAAGGGGCTACGTTTGTTTTCTTGTGGTGGCTTTCTCTGTCAGGTGGAGGGGAGACCTGGCACCAGCCAGCAGAACCCACAATCGCTTGTGTCGCCGGTCTTGGCACGTTCTGGTTCAGCTGGAACCTTCTGGAGGAAGCACTGAGCCTTCTGCAGGCAAAGATGACACAGCAAGACATGAATCTGGAGCTGGACACCACAAAAATCCTGAAAGGACCATCTAAATCATTCCCAACACCCCTGTCACAAAAGGAAAATACTCTGTTAGAGCTGATGAAGAGCAAAGGTTTAGGGACAAGAACAAGCTACGTGGCATTTGTGGAAAGGCAGGAGATCACTGACACAAATGCTGAAAAAGATGCACTCAGCCAGGAATGGGTAGTGACAGGAGGAAAATGCCTTGCTCTCAAGTTAAATGAAGCTCTGGAAATAAGATTCCAAGGTATATTACTGGTTATGCCAGTGAATTTTTGTGTGACCTTTATGACATTTAAGTCCAAGTACTCAGTTCTCCTGATGGATTGCCAAAAAGAGCAGTTTGAAAAGAGTAGAGGGTCACATTGTAGATATGAAATCTGGGCTGCTGTTGTTCACTTCTATAAACTGAAGGACACTCACCTCAAATATTTTCTGTCTTTCATTCTTGGAAACACCACTGCAGTAAAGGATAATTTGTTATGTTTACTACAAGTACTTAGATGTCCCAATAAAGTTACTAAACACGCTCCTTGAATATCAAAAATAACCATGAATTAAAACAAATTTTTAAAAATCTGCTTTTAACAGTGAACCTGTTAAAATAATATTTGCTATGCTCAGCTTCAGAGGGAGGCTTGTGTCATGAGGCATTGGTGATGGGAGTGACAATGCCACCTTCGCAATCCTGTGACACAAAACAGAAAGGTTTCAAATTTGTTACCAATGCAGGGCACAGCACGCCAGGATCTCCCACAGCAGAGGACTGCCAGGATGGCATCACCCCAGCCCCAGGTGAGCAGGGACACAAGGGCTACCAGCCCCTTCTGGAGGAAAAACACGCCGAGCTTTACAGGCTGCACGAGCTGCTTATGGATAGGCTGCACATCGTAAATTCTTTCACCCTTATGGAAATTCCTAATGCTGTGTGGCCCAGAGAACGAATATGATCCCCTTTCAAAGGCCCTTCTTCAGAGTTTCCAACTCTGGCTTTTTCCTACTCCATCTCCCTGCTTCTCTGAGCAGAGCTTTGCAGAGCTGCAGGACTCGAGGATGGGGTGGGGGTAAAAGGGAAGGAGCTCTCCCAGAGCAATGCATTCCATACATTGCTGGGGTAATGGTGCTGAAGTTTGTGTTTGGGTTTAATTCCCTTCCACCCCATTTAAAATATCAATTCTTAGCTATAGCCCTGCAGAAAACTCGCAATGTTTCATTGTCAATTCCCTCAACTCCCATTTCTCTGAGCACCAAAGGGAAAAACCCTAACGGGCTAGGTTTAGTCACAGCTTTAACATTTTGTGAATTCCTTCAGCTGTGTAATGCAAACCTAATATTTTATAAACAGCTTGGGAGAGAATTCTCAGGTAGTAAAAACCACTGAGTGAATTTAGATTTCTTCCTGCCCGCCCACCACCACTTTCTTCTTGTTCTCTCTGTTAGGAGGGTCATTAGTCATTTAAAAGACCTGTTGGTCCATTATTACCTTCAGACCCCATTTGTGCAGCAGAGATGATGCCAAAGTGATCTAAAGAACAAAACCTCAGAGCAGATGAGGAACACTGAGCATACCTTCAGATGGAGGCCCCAGTTCTGTGTCCTACAAACCCCGTGCCTGATTTCAACCTGTTGAATAAGTGAACTATTGAAAACTTAATCTCAATGTTCTGATTTTTTTTTTTCCTTCTAAGACAATCTTCTTATGCCCAAAGCAAGGTTGAGGATGCTATGTTAGCTCTTCTGGAGACTTAGTAATAGGCTTTGAAAATCTTGGGTGTTAAAAATTTATTCCCTTTTCTGGGGGTTGTGATCTCCAGTAAGCAACAGCATCTTTGTCCTCCACTCATAAATACAAAAGTTAGATTGCACTAACAAGCTGTCTCTGAAACATTACAAAGGAATTGTATCAGAAATCATCTACTAACCAAATAAAAATCTAAATAACCCCATACCTTCATCTGATGTCCATCACCATCTCAAAAGAGTAAAATTGTATTATCAAAAAATCACCAAAAAGTTTAAGCTTTCAAAACACCACTACTTCAATAAAGGAGTTTTCTTACTTAGATCTTTGAAAACATTGATTTAAGTCTGCTGATTTTTTTCTACTAATATATTCAAATGCCACAGATGATACCTCTGCAGTGTTATTAATTTGACCCATATACTGAGACACAATAAAACCCAAAGATGTGATTCCCTTCAGGTTAATTACTGTTTGCCACTAAATTGCTTTTGAGCTGAAAAAGTGCTCAGAGGTTAAAAAGGCATTAGAAGGTCACATTTCGCCTTGAAGTTAAAAAGAAAACAAAAAATAACCCCCCACTCATTATGCGATGAAATGCTCTCACTCCACCCCAGATACCAGACAGTTATCTCAGCTAGGCAGTGAGAAAATGGATATTTTCTGTTGGATCAAGGTGCAGCGAGGCACAAAACATTCCACAGGGTTCACCCTGCTCATGTGCCTCTCATCTGCGGGATGCTCTCATCTCACAGGGATGCAGCCTGTGCCCCCTTCTCACAGGGACAATGCTGAGGGTATTTGCAGCCACCACCACCCACTTGCTCCTTTTCTGATACAAAAAATCTCCAGCTCCGTGCTGACTTGCTAATTGCCAGAGGGCAACGCCAGGCAAAGGTTTTACACTCCAACCACAAAGAATTTCAGGCCACATTCAAACAACAAAGGGTCAGCCAGGTGCTGTCCCATACAAGAAAACAATTTTCTGGTTCTGAACTTTACCTTCTGCTCTCAAGTCCTCCCCAGGGATATTGTTTCTTTTTAACTCATTAAAAAAACCACCAATGGGAGGCAGAGAAAAGAACACAAGCCAATGGAGCCATGTTAAAACAATGAGATTATTCTTATCAATACACAATAAATGTAAGCCAGGAAACCATAAATTCTTAATAAAAGTTTACTATGTACCCTCAAATTCTTTTACGAAGTCAGCAAGAAACATGTATTAATCTAAAAAGACATTTTTTCTCTTACAGAATATTCCTAAGGTAAAAAGTTTTCTGGCAGGTCTATTTATTATTTGAAGAATGAGCTTCCTGACAGTGAATAACGCATACAAACTCAAAGCTGACAATGGTAAACAAATATTCTCCACTTGTATCCAAAAAGAATTTAAAGTTCATCTGCACAGGGCAGACTGACCTTCAGTACTGACATTTTCAGTTAAGAGTTGTTACAAAGCCTGTGCATATATGTACATGCAAATATAATTATGTGCACGTCCTGTATGCATGCTTGAGAGTGCATCTCAGTCTGTACAGTCCCTCGTGGGCTGTCGCTCTGCCGGCGGGACAGAATTAGAGAAATTCTAGAGGTGATGAGGTTTGAATGGCACAGCCTCCACTGACAGAGACCATGGTGCTCCCCGCTGAGCGACTCAGGCAACACTTCCACATACAGAGCTTCGTGTGTAGGATTAAAGCAGTTACATCAGCATCAAAAGGGAAGACTGAATTCTAATATTTTTAGTCTGATTTGCCCCCAATTTTGACTGAAGATAAAATATCGAAAGGGGGCAGGTCCTTCTAGCTATGAGTTTAGCAATGATGTAATAAAGGCAAATTTCACTTTGGAATCGTTGCTAAAACAGAAACCAAAGAGCTGTGGAAGAGGAAGCAGATTATACTGCAGTTCGAATCACTCTATTCAGTTTAGGAGAAGCCCTTCATGAGTTTGCCTGCGGCTCCAGAGGGACGAAGCTGCCTGTGCCGCATTTGCTCAGGCTGCTGCTGGTGCCAGGAGGGGCTGGGGCTGAGCTCCGCACGAAGCTGCAGCCGAGGCAAAGCAACCCACAGGAAATTGTCCTTGTGATCTGCTCTTCAAAGCCCCGGCCCCTCAACTCTGTTTGCTGGTTCAAAGTTTAATTACCCGTCTCCATGCCCTCCACCCGAGCGCAGCAGGGAAGGCACAGCACTGTCAGGATGGCACTGAAATGTCACAGGCTGCTGCGGACTCAGCGCTGCCCGCTGGAGCTTCCCCCCTCCCGCAGGAGAACATTCCTCAGCTGTTCCACGGATCCCGTGCACCCCTCCAGCCCCAAATCCTCACTCCTCAGCTTAAAAATCCAACAGGACCAGAACGCCGGCTGACTATGTAACAACGTGATGTCACGGCAAGAAGAGACATTGTGAGCTTCAAATAGTTGTGTTGGGCTAGCGAAAAAAATTGTACAGATGAATTCGGTGATAGACAACAGTATTCTAACAGCACAAATTTATTTTAGTGCATACAAATATGTAAAACTACTCGGAAAAAAAACCCCAAGCACAGTCCTAAAAGACTTCTCAAGGTCTGTGAAAGTTACGTGACTGAATTGAATGCCACAGATAAGAAATAGCTTGAAGTCTATGGAGAAATTAAAAAGTAGCAGTAAAAGAATTAAATTTAGTAAAAGTTTTAAAATCTATTTCCAGTTTGAAAATGGTGAAAAAAGTGAAAGAAAGAAATCTACATATTCAAGCTCCATAAAACGAGTCCACGGAAATGTAATTACTACTCTGATGGGATTACCTCAGATTAATAAAAAATGAAGAGCATGTGCCATATCTTATCAGCTGCTGTTTTTAGGATTTTGATCGATCTGTAGACAATTACCCAGAGCAAAGATAATGATGACTCCAGACCAAGCCCATATATTTATGTAGCAATAAACGCAAATTTCCAGGTCAAGACTGGCAGAATTATTGCTGAGTTCCTTCATTGTCAAACTGCACAAGAGACACCAATTCTGCTGCAGCAGCTTCTCTGCAGAGATGTTTCCCTCTCCTACAGTCATCATCTTCTTTAAAACACTTGTAGATGACTGCAGAAATAGTTTGCAGAGCTAGGTGTGCAACAGAGTTTAATTTAGTGTGGAACCTCACTACTGAGAGGAAAGCAACTGCTGACTAGTTGATCTAATCAAGAGAGGAAATAAGATCAATTAATTGCAGATCTCTCAGAGGCATTGATATACCCTCTGGCACCCACCCTCAACCAGATCCCACCTATAAAACACTTGTGCACACCATCATTCGGGCAAAATGAATTTTTGTATGAGTAAATGAGTAGTTTTTTTCAAAAATCTACTTGAAGCCTTACACTTAAGTCACCTATTCTGGGAGCTCCGTCAATTCTTTGCACAAATGACAAACACAAAATGAGTAGGGAAGGAAAATTCCTTAACAACCGCCTGCATACCTATCAAGTGACAGATCCAGAAAGTCTCTTCTCCCCAGAAACTAATACAGTAAGAGATTTTGGGATACCAAATAAGCTCAAGATGTGAGGGAAGCCACTCAGCCTGCTGCTCCAAGGGGGCATGGATCTGCATCCCACAGAGGAGAACAGACTGGGTCCCAAAGAGGAAAAGGGAACAAAGCCTTGGGCCAGATGCAGCAGCACTCACATGGCTTTTTTTTCCAGTTTCTCTTTCTGGTGGCTTCCCATGTTAAGATTAGAGACTGCTCAAATGTTTTACTTCAGGATTTAATTTTAACTGGAGTGATTTCTGATTACCCAGCACAGTTCCCATTAAACAAAAACATGTAAAAATCACAATTTTTTTTTTTATTTATTGGTTTCTAGGTGGTATTTCTAAGGTTTATCGATTACATAAGCTCTCAGGAGTAATAGAAAAAAATCGAAATAGAGAAAACTCATACTTTTGAATGCAAAGGGAGACAAGCAGGAGTTTCACAAACTGATATCCCAGAAAGGCTGCATTTCTGCCTGAAAGAGCACACCTGTGCTGCTCTGCTGTGCAAGAGCAACTTGGTGTGGAAAAGGTCAAGAAGCAAGCTTGATGAGCATGCAAATACCGGAGGTAAAGCAGAAAGCAATTTGCCACCTCCAGGGCTGTAGATGTTCTAAATTCATAGCATACTTTGTCATCAATACAGCCTGGAATAAAGACCAGACACCAGAGTGAGTCAGTGCAGAGAACATTCTTTCCTTACACATTTCTAATTTATAAACTAAACTTGGCACCTTGGGAAAAAAACCTGCTACTGCCCAGGGAGAGCAGAAAAAAGAGATTGAAAGATATTATGAAGCATAACTTATGATTTCACTTAATCACCACTAAATTTACACTTGCCAATGTCTGAGCACATTTACATATTTTTAAGTAACATGCTATAAAGATTAACTGCTTTGCAAAAGAACTGCCATTCAACGTCTGGCTACCTTCTCAGTGCTTTTTTGGAAAGAGAAGTGTTTTACAGCACCACTTTATTTAGTCCAGCTATCAAAAACTGCTATGGCAGTCGTCCTATTTAAAACTTGTCAAGCTCAAACACAGCCCTGGTGTGATTTCAAGAAGCTTAAGAAATTGTGGAATTACAAATGGAGCATCTGCATTACAGAGCAGTTTTTTAATAAAGAAACAAACTTTAAGCAGCAAAAATTACCTAGAACAATCCGTCACCTCAATTAATAATTGAATAAACCTACCAACATATTGATAGAACAGGAAAACATCAGGGTTATAAAGGGACCAGCAGAAGTAACACTTGGGCATGGAACCAGCCACCTGCACTGCACACACATCACCAGCCTTAAATGCAATCCTAGGCTCCACTTCCTACCAGGATATTTCTGTTTTGTTCCAATATAAAACCACAGGCTTCTGCCAGCAGGAAGTTCAGAATCCTTTTGTAGGAATCCCACAGAAACCAGGGAGCCTCATAACCCACAGGCTGTGCCCACTCCCTCAGGCTCCTGGTTCATTACTAAAGAGCACATTGCCAAAGAACTGTTAATTTTTAAGGCTACTATTCCTCAGTTTCATAGCAAATAAATCTTCCTGAAATACACAGCTGTGAAAACAAAAAAATCCTAAATACATCTGATATATGAATGAAATTTCTAGAAGCATCATTCCTCTCACACTATCCCACCTACCAAAAAAAACAGAGAAAGATTTTTGTGATGGACTCAGTGGTTTGGCACTTCTTTTTACATCTATTTTTCCAGGCAAAAAACCCATCATGCCCATCTCACTTCTAACAACAGTTCTTTCCAAATCTAGGAAGCAGTCTGGACAGGGCAGAGTGGCTGCTGGATTTTGCCAGCTGTGCCCTCTGAGGACATTGGCCTCCCTGTGCTACACTGCTCGAAGACAGATGTTGGCAAATCCACAATTCAAAGCCTGATCTGTTTTCTCAACAGAAAAGTGAAGATAAGCATTGGGAAAGATCTTGAAGACTGGAAGTTCGGATAAGATTTGCCCTTTAACTTATTCCAGTAAAGGTCTTGACATGACTATGAATTAAAAAAAACTTACAAAAAACCCCACAATGATTTAATTTATTTCAGAAATTTGGCCTTTCAACCTGATTTCAGAACCTACCAGCCAAGAAACTGTTACTTCATTCCAGGAAGATTTAGGTCCAAACCTTTCTTAACTTCCCTTTTAAAGGGAGTATCTCAGCATAGGAAATTCTGTAACTGATTTCTCAGCTGAAGGACACACTTCAGGAGGAAAAAAAACAGAGTGCTGAATGCTGGGCTGGACGACCTGGGCTCCAAAGCCTTGTGAAGCAAAAGAGTTAATGGAAAAAGAACACACCTCTCCACGCCTTTCAATGCTGCGTTCTTGTGAGGAGTTTGGTTTTTCTCACAATAACATATGGGATCTTTTTTCTTCTTCATCCCCTAACAAGTTACCTTAAGCATCACTGCCTTAAATATTTGCTACATTATGAGTATGAAATGCAGTGATTACAGATGATTTCTTTTCTGCATTAGTAGCAAGAAAGATATCAAGAATCTTTCACTGGAAGATATTTTTCACTTCCTACTCTGTACATTTGCTGGCTATGAAATTTTTGGGAGGAAATCCGAGCATTACCACATCCGAGGATGCATATGTATCTGATGTTGTTTAGAAGAATATAGTATTCATATCCTGTCAGAGCTAAAGATCTCATGGCATATTTAAGGGAAACGTCAAATTGCATTTAGAAAATGGCTAGAACATACAACGAGAGTTTATTCCTCCAAATTATACCCTTGTTATGCCAGAAATAGCCTTCTCCTCTAACTACCCTTGCTTGGTGACTGAGAAGCCAGGGAACAAACGCCCGGCGTTTGCAGCCCTCTCTGCACATGCGGTTTCTGATCACAAGGAGCTGGTTCCCTGCCTGACCACCTGGAACAGGCACTGCAAACAAACCAATGTGTCCCAGATGCACAGAGATGCAAAGCTCTGATTAAGGCACTGACAGGATGACTGGCTCCTGGCACTCCTGATAAGAGCGATATGGCAATCCTACAGCCACACTCGCCCAGCCATTCCCCTCTCCCACTCCTTAGGGGAACTCCATCCATCCCAAAACACCACTGCTAAAATAGGCAGAGATTATTTCACTCGATTGGGAGTCATCTTTGTCCTGTCCAAAGCAGCTCAAACAGCTCCAGGAGCACATTTAAGAACTCATGGTGCAACGGGCACGATGATGGAGGAACAGGAGGCCTGTACCAGCACTTCGGGGGTGCACTGCACATACCTTCATCATTCCCTCAGACAGTGATGCCACGTACTGACACAGTCATTTATGAAAATCAATGATCTATTTTCTCCCTAAACCCGGCTGCATAACTCATCCTCTTTCATTTGTGCAACTCAAGATTCACCATTCCCACATTTCCTACGACAGTACAACCAAAAAGGGTGCAAGGTATGCAGGGAGTAACTAATATCCAACAGCATATCCAAAGCTGCAGCTCTAAATCCTTCAGGGTGTTTCTCAGCAGTAACTATAGATGTTTCTAAAAGCACTGTGTTAATGCCTGAGCATTGCTCACAGCTATGAGAGCATTGCTTCATTTCCTCAATGAAGACTTCACACAACCGGTGAAATAACCAGAGCACAAAGTTATAAACAGCACAACTGGTCATGGATTACAGCACCAAGTAACAAACGTTGTGTTTTTATGTTATAAAGCGCTGGGGAAAAAAGGAGTTCTTACAAAAAACATCTGTCTCCTTCCTTACAATAA